>JAODAL010005709.1:0-140655 GCA_025379985.1 Phyllomedusa bahiana | reverse complement strand
AACCCCCGTTTGCCCTTTGGGTCCCTTATGTAGCCCCCGGGTGCGCCCTGGTGCCTTAGTAGCCCCCTGGTGCTGCCTCTGTGCCTTATTTGCCCCCTGGTTCGCCTCGGTGCCTTTATGTAGCCCCTGGTGCTTTATGTAGCCCCCCTGGGCGCCCCTGGTGCCTTAGTAACCCCTGGTCTGCCCCTGGTCCCTTTGTACCCCCCGGTGCTGCCCCCGGGCTTATTAGCCCCCTGGTGCTGCCCCGGGTCCCTTTATTAGCCCCCTTGCGCCCCGGGTGCCTAGTACCCCCCGGTGCTGCCCCTGGTCCTTATGTACCCCTGGTGCTTTAAGTAGCCCCTGTGCTCCCCCTGGTCCCCGTATTAACCCCTGGGCCTTATGTAGCACCGGGCCACCCCGGGTGGCCCCGGCGACCCCGGGTGCCGACCTGGTGCGGGCCCCCGTGCCGATCCCTGGTGCTGCCCCGGGTGCCTTATGTACCCCTGGGGGCCTTAGAGCCCCTGGTGCTGACCTTGGTGCCTATGTAGCCCCTGGTGCTGCCCCGGGTTTCCTTTTTTACCCCTGGGCGCCCCTGGTCCCTTTAAATGTAACCCCGGGTGCTCCCCGGTGCTGCCCCTGGGCTGGAGGGCTCTGCTTCAGCAAAAAAAAAATGGGGGAGGGGTTTCAGGAAGGGTTGGCCCATTCACATGAAAGCCAAGGGGGGGGCCCCCACCTTGGCATCTCCGGGGCCCTTTCACCCCTATTCATGCTTCATCTTTCCAACCAATGAAATAATTTGCAAATGTTGAAATATTTGGGACCAAAATTTTTTTTTCTTTTTTTTTTTTTACATCTTCTTATGTATCTTGCAATAAGCGATTCCTGCATGCCGGTCCCTGGATGCAAGACGTGAGGGGAAAATAAAATAAAAGGGCCCTTTTCGTAATAGGGGTGTCCATAAGGAGGTCCTTTTGGGGTGGCAATGCAGCACTATTGAGGACAAAAAGGACTGGAAGCTACAGCGCTGCGCCGGCTCTGCTATGCTGCTGAATCCGCTCTTACTGCACGATACATTCATGATCCGTTTCCAAATCAGATTTTAGTTTCTCCTGATGCTTTACAGCAAACTTTTCACCAAGGGTCACATCTGCATTATGGTTGCTGAAGTGGGGCTTGAGGGCCTGGGTAGGCTGTAAGCTGGGGGTTACCGAACACAGATGGGGGGGTACACGCACTAAATCCAAAAGGGGGGGGGGGGCCCCAATCCTGGCTGGCGCCATCGCCGCCTCTGTCACGCCCCCGGGGGAAAGGGAAATTTTGGGTTCTTCTACTCCCCTTGCCATCCCTGCTCCGTGTCAAAGGGCTATGTCTCACGGCAATGTTTAAATGCTGTAAAAAACCCACCGTTTTTAAAGGGGGTTGTTCAACCTTTTTTTGGATCGGGAAAATTCATCCAAAAACGCATTGGCGATCGGATCCTAAATGGACTCGGGCCGTATCCCAAAATCAGCTGTGTGTTTGGAGCAGCAGGATCGCACCCTATAGTTTTTTATTTAAAAGGGGTCGCCTTTTTTCGGGATTTTAAGAAATTTAAGTATTAATTTTTTGGGGAACGGATCCGGAATGCGATGAGCGCGCGTGCAATGAGACGCGCATCTGTGAACGCCGGGGGCAATGAGACGCGCAGCAATGAGACCCGCATGCGTGGGAACCCGCTGCAATGAGACGCCATGCGTGAGACGCGCATGCTGTGAGACGCGCGTGCAATGAGACCGCGTGCGATGAGACGCTGCTAGGCTGTCAACGCGCGGGATGAGCCCCTGCATGAACGCGCTAATTTAAGGGTGCACATCGGCGTTGAGACGCGCATTGCTAACGCGCATGCTGTGGACGCGCGTCAATGAACGCGCTGCATGATAACGGCGTTGGGATGAGACGTCGCCCGCATGTGAACGCGCGGCGTGAGCTGCGTCTTGCAAAAATTTAGACGGGGGCCGAATGCGATGAGACGCGCGTGCGATGAGACGCGCGTGCGATGAGACGCGCGTGCGATGAGACGCGCGTGCGATGAGACGCGCGTGCAATGAGACGCGCATGCTGTGAGACGCGCATGCTGTGAAACGCGCGTGCGATGAGACGCGCATGCGATGAGACGCGCGTTTGTGATCACTTGTCTGAATGCCGATGCGTGTTTCATATTAAAAGCAATGTTAATCACACTAGTTGTTAGCTGCGTGTTTGGGTCCATCTAGGGTCCAACAGATGGATCCAAACACTTATCTAAAAGCGTATGTAACACGGACCCAACACGCTGCGTGAACATATCCTAAGGCTATAAACACACAGAATAGAACAAAAACCATCAGAAAGCCAATGAACGACCATTTTTTTTGTCACTGTTTTTGTGAGAACTATATAGTCGGGGATGATACTTGTAGTTAATACGGCTGGGACTTCCACCCTAGATGAGGTAGACTGAGGTGCTGGGTAACCCTCTGAACCAAGGAGTACTGTCAAATAGGTCCGGAAAAGGTGACTGCTGAGACGATGAGCTAGATTGTTCTCTTTCCAAAGTTTTGCTTGTCGGTAGAGTTTAGTGTGAGGGTCTGTAAAGGGGGAAAGGAGGGGGATCAAGTTCGAAAGATGAAACTATGCATCCTGAGAGTATGTGCATTTCCCGCTTCCTCCTAGGTTGGACTTTTCATAACTTGTTTAAGTTAGGAGCATTCCTTTTTGGTCTTTTTGTTATTTTTTTTATTTATTAGGAAAATGGAGAAGATTATTGGAAGGACACTGTGCTATTTACAATGTATACTCAACTATACTGGTCATGGTTGTGTTGTCCTATAACTCGCTGGTTTTTAAAATGTAATAATTTTCTTCTCAATAAAATTATTGTTAAAAACCCCCCAAAAAAACATATAGTCAGTATCTGGTTTTTTTTTTTGCCTTTGGCCTGTACAATTGAATGTATGGGAAACTGGCAGCAAAACACCAGCTGATTTCACAACATGTTCCTAAATCTGTCGGTGCCAGAAAACAAGCTGAAAGAAACCCACCTGTGTAGACTGCAGGTCTATTAAAGGGGTCGTCTCCCTACAGGGATTGCTGCTTTTTGTTAAAGATCTTTCAAAAACAAGTAAATTTGCAATATGTTTCCATTACTGGTGTCCTACCTATTCCTAGATATCCCCTCTTGTATGGGCTGCATCAGCTCCTCAGGTCACTATAGCTACAGACCTGTTCAGTCTCTCCTGATAGGCTGCCAGCACTGGTCTCTATAGCTACAGACCTGTTCGATCTCTCCTGATAGGCTGCCAGTACTGGTTGCTATAGCTACAGACCTGTTCGCTCTCTCATGATAGGCTGCCAGCTCTGGTCTTTATAGCTACAGACCTGTTCGATCTCTCCTGATAGGCTGCCAGCACTGGTTGCTATAGCTACAGACCTGTTCGATCTCTCCTGAATGGCTGCCAGCACTGGTTGCTATAGCTACAGACCTGGCTTCTACTGCAGCCTAGTGGAAGCGAGTAAACACGCCCCTGAACTGAATATGAAACCAAGAAAACTGAGGTAAAATAAATCGATGTATTGAGACAACCCTTTTAAGGTCTATGGGCTGGATAATTGGTCGTATTTTCAGCAGTTTCAAAATACTAAAAGCGCCGAAAATCCGACCTTTTTTTTGTGCTGTGTGGCCCTAACCTAACATTTGCGGGTTGTGTTTTTTGGTGCAGATTTGTACTGAAAACCACAGACCGTTTTTCCAGCGGGTTTTAAACCTGCCATCCCATTTCTTAGCTCGCTCAATGACAGAGGTGTAAGATGAAGCTGTTGGGGCCTAATGCAAAATCTGTACCGCCGCCCCTCCACCATCCTGGCGATGGTACAGCACTGGCCACCTCCTATTGGGGAAACAGGAACTTTTGGGTTCACTCGTATCATTGATTACACTGTAATACACCATATATAACAAATGGCAGACAACACAGCTGCCTGCTGCCACCAGTGGAGGAACATGGACATTTCTGCCGGTTCTGGGAGACGACGCAGGGAGGGGTCACACCTGGAGGCTGATAATAAAAATACCTGTCAGCGAGAAAACTACAATGAACTTTGTATCAAGTCACAAGGTGAGAAGACGACTGGTGGCTCTTATCTGCTGAGATGTTATCACTGCAGGGGATGTGCGGACCAGGAATGCTACTAGATCTGGGGAATAAGCCCCTAGATGTATATAGCGCCCCCATTCCAATGCAGGCGCTGATCCTGGATGCATATCCCCCTAACCATACAGGAAAATCCAGCCCTGACCAGATAAAGTCATAGAGCCCACAGCCGGGCTTGGACTGGCCTGTAGGGGAGCAGAGGAAACTCCTGGTGGGCTGTTGGGCATAGTGGGCTCTGGTAGCTTATCAGTGAGAAAGAGAGTCTGAATGCAAGATTCATGTGCAGTAGTTGTAGTGTGGGCCCCAGGAGCCGGCTCCACTGGTGGCCCCAGGAATTACCTCCACTGGTGGCCGACCCAGAGAAATCGCACTGCCAACTAGGTGGCCCCAGGAATCCCTCCACTGGTGGCCCCAGGAATCGCCTCCACTGGTGTCCCCAGGAATCGCCTCCACGGGTGGGTCCATGAGAATCACCTCCACTGGTGGGGACCAAGAATCAGAGCCATTGGTGGCCCCAGGAATCATCTCTGCTGGTGGCCCCAGGACTCGCCTCCACTGGTGGCCCCAGGAATCGCCTCCACTGGTGGCCCCAGGAATCACCTCCACTGGTGGCCCCAGGAATCGCCTCCACTGGTGGCCCCAGGAATCATCTCCACTGGTCGGTCCCTGGAATCACCTCCACTGGTGGCCCCAAGAATCAACTCCACTGGTGGCCCCAGGAATCATCTCCACTGGCGGGCGCCCTGAGACTCCTCTCCACTGGCGGGCGCCCTGAGACTCCTCTCCACTGGCGGGCGCCCTGAGACTCCTCTCCACTGGCGGGCGCCCTGAGACTCCTCTCCACTGGCGGGCGCCCTGAGACTCATCTCCACTGGCGGGCGCCCTGAGACTCCTCTCCACTGGCGGGCGCCCTGAGACTCTTCTCCACTGGCGGGCGCCCTGAGACTCTTCTCCACTGGCGGGCGCCCTGAGACTCTTCTCCACTGGCGGGCGCCCTGAGACTCCTCTCCACTGGCGGGCGCCCTGAGACTCCTCTCCACTGGCGGGCGCCCTGAGACTCCTCTCCACTGGCGGGCGCCCTGAGACTCCTCTCCACTGGCGGGCGCCCTGAGACTCCTCTCCACTGGCGGCGCCCTGAGACTCTTCTCCACTGGCGGGCGCCCTGAGACTCTTCTCCACTGGCGGGCGCCCTGAGACTCGACTCCACTGGCGGGCGCCCTGAGACTCGACTCCACTGGCGGGCCCCTGAGACTCCCTCCACTGGCGGGCCCCTGAGACTCCCTCCACTGGCGGGCGCCCTGAGACTCCTCTCCACTGGCGGGCGCCCTGAGACTCCCCTCCACTGGCGGGCCCCCTGAGACTTCCCCTCCACTGGCGGGCCCCTGAGACTCCCCTCCACTGGCGGGCCCCTGAGACTCCCCTCCACTGGCGGGCCCCCTTTGTCTCTTCTGCACTGGCGGGCGCCCTGAGACTCTTCTCCACTGGCGGGCGCCCTGAGACTCCCCTCCACTGGCGGGCCCCCTGAGACTCCCCTCCACTGGCGGGCCCCCTGAGACTCCCCTCCACTGGCGGGCCCCCTGAGACTCCCCTCCACTGGCGGGCCCCCTGAGACTCTTCTCCACTGGCGGGCCCCCCTGAGACTCCCCTCCACTGGCGGGCCCCTGAGACTCCCCTCCACTGGCGGGCGCCCTGAGACTCCCCTCCACTGGCGGGCCCCCTGAGACTCCCCTCCACTGGCGGGCCCCCTGAGACTCCCCTCCACTGGCGGGCCCCCTGAGACTCCCCTCCACTGGCGGGCCCCCTGAGACTCCCCTCCACTGGCGGGTACAAGCATCTCAGGCCATAGCCACTCACAATTGTGACATCGAGAATTCAGAGACGTCTTCCAGCCTTGATCGTTTTGACAGAGTTTGCTGTCCAGACACTGTAGGTTCCTCACTTTTCCATCTTTCCTCAGCACAAACTTCCTATCCTGGTGCCACTAACACGGTCACTGATCTGCTGCCCCTGTTACTCTTCCCACTGCAGAGATATTAATGTCTTACATATGGCCCCCATTGAAGATACTGATGGCGTCTTCTACAGTAATTACTGCCACACATAGTGCCCTCAAGAATACTGTCCCCAACAAAGAGTTCCCCCAACAAAAATGGTGCCCTTAAATTATCTGAACCAACCATAGTGCCTTTAATGATAGCAGTGCCTCGCCATAGCCCCCCCAAAAGTGCCAGATACCTCCCAGAAAATACCACAAGCACGTAGATAGTCCCCCCTACAGTAATTGGTGCCATACAAAATGCCCTCAAATAGGATTGTGCTTGAATGGTGCCCAAACAGAAATAGTGCAAAAATAAAGTGTCCCCATAATGGCCTCAACAGTTACAGTGCTTCCCCATAGTGACCCCAAAAGTAACGGTTTAAGGGTTTCACCCCATAGTAATAGTGGACCCAAATTTAGTAATAATAATCCACCAAATTACTAATCAGATAATGGTGCTTTCTGCATTAGGTACCCCTATTAGTAATAGTGTTCCCACCATATTAAACATGCTCTACCAGACATCCCTATAAGTAATAGGGTCCCCAATAATAATGTCCCCAAGTCTGCCCACATAGTAATAATGCTCCCAAAAGTGCCCCATACTAGTAACCGTGCAGCTGCTTCCCAGAGTGCCCCCAAGAGTAATAATGCTCCACAGAATGCCACCATTAATAACAGTGCCCCCAAGAGTAATAATGCTCCACAGAATGCCCCCATTAATAACAGTGCTCCCAATAGTAATACTGCTCCCCAGAATCCCCCAATAGTAATAACACCATCCAGAGTGGACCCATAGTAATGTGAGCACTCTATGGAGCATTATTACTAAAAAGTGCTCCAAATAGTAATAATGCTCCCTAGAATACCACCATTAGTAACAGTGCCCCCAATAGTAATAATGCCTGCAGAGTACCCCTATTAGTAATAGTGCCCCAAGAGTAATAATGCTCCCTCGAATGCCCCCATTAGTAACCGTGCTCGCAATAGTAATAATGTTCCCCAAAACACCCCCATTAATAATAGTGCTCCAAATAGTAATACTGCTCCCTAAAGTATCCCAAAGTAGTAACCGTGCCCCCAATGGGGGTATGCACCAGAGAGTGCCCCATTAGTAACAGTGCCCCCAATATTGATAATGCTCCCCAAAGTGCCCCAAACTAGTAACATTGCCTCGAATAGTAATAATGCTCCCCACAGTGGCCCCCAAAGGAACATTTGCCTTAATACTAATAATGCTCCCCAGAGTGTCCCATTGGTAACAGTGCCCCTTAGTAATAATGCTCCCCAGAGTTCCCCATTAGTAACGGTGCCCCTAATAGTAGTAATGCTTCCCAGACTGTCCCCTATAGTAACAATGCTCCGAATAGTAGTAATGCTTCCCAAAGTAACATTTCACCCAACAGTAATAATGCTCCCCAGGAAGGAAATTTCAGCCTCTGGATGTCGATATCAATATTCCCTGGTACTAGGTAGGAGGCCCATATTTTGGCTGTATTACTGTTGGCAGCCCTGGGTGCATGTCCCCAGCAGGGCACGCCCCAAGCAGACAGTGTCAGGGTGTGGGTTTCCCTCCCATACATATTGTTGTTGGGGTAATTGCTCAGCTTATTGCATATAAAAGATTGTGACTTATAATGAGTCATTAAATAGAATTTGTTTACCTTCTAGAACAATGGTAGAAACACTATGTGCCGCCACCATCCGCGTGTCACCCGCAAACATGTGTCCACACGGCCGCAGAGGGGACACGTGTCACAGACCTGGGGGAAGGAATCCGGATTATCTACAAGGAAATAATAACAATATCCAAACTTATTTATACTAGACATCTCCACTATCCGCCCACAGCTCTGCTCATCCTGAGCTTTCTGGTTCATTTATACAATGACTACCGTGAGGACGGACACCGTCAAAGAAGTTATATTTTTCTACATAGGAGCAGTATTATAGTAGTTATATTCTTGTACATAGGGGGCGGTAATTAATAGAGTTTATATTCTTGTACATAGGGGGCAGTATTATAGTAGTTTTATAGTGTCTTGTTACATAGTAGGGCAGTATTATAGTAGTAATATTCTTGTACATAGGACCCCCCCCGCAGCAGTATTATAGTAGTTATATTCTTGTACTAGCCGGGCAGTATATAGTGTTATATTCTATGTACATAGGGGGCAGTATTATAGTAGTTTTATAACTTCGTTGTAACATAGGGGGCGTATTATATAGTTATATTCTTGTACATAGGGGGCAGTTTATAGAGTTAAATTTATGTACCATAGGGGGCAGTAATATAGTAGCTTATAATCCATGTACATGGGGTCAGTATTAATAGTAGTTCAATTCTTGTACATAGGAGCAGTATTATAGTAGTTTTATTCTTGTACATAGTGCATTAATAAATACGTAAATATATTCTTGTACATAGGGTGCAGTATTATATGTAGTTATATTCCTGTACATAGGGGGCAGTATAATAGTGAGTTATATTCGCTTGGACAACAGGGGCGAGTATTATAGTAGTTATATTACTGTACATAGGGGGCAGTATTATAAGTTAGTATTCGTTGGTACATAGGGGGCAGTATTAAGTAGTTATATTCTAGTTACATAGGGGGGGCAGTATTATAGTAGTTATATTCTTGTACATATGGGGCAGAAATTATAGTAGTGTATATTCTTGTACATAGGAACAGTATTATAGTAGTTAATTCCTGTACATAGGGGGGCAGTATATAGCGTTATATTCTTGTAGATAGGAGCAGTATTATAGTAGTTATATTCTTGTACATAGGGGCAGTATTATAGTAGTTATATTCTTGTACATAGGGGGGGCAGTATTATAGTAGTTATATTCTTGTACATAGGGGCAGTATTATAGTAGTTATATTCTTGTACATAGGGGGCACTATTATATTAAGCTAAATTCTTGTACATAGGGCAGTATTATAGTAGTTATATTCTTGACATAGGGCTAAGTATTATAGTAGTGTATATTCTAGTAATAGGAACAGTATTATAGTAGTTATATTCTTGTACATAGGGGCAGTACTATAGTTGATTATATTCTTGTACATGGGGGCAGTTATTATAGTATTTTTATATTCTTGTACATGGGGGCAGTAATTATAGTAGTTATATTCTTGTACAATGGGGGCAGTGAATTATAGTAAGTTAAATTCTTGTACATAGGGGGCAGTAATATAGTAGTTGGTAGTCTTGATAACATGAGGGGGCAGGAATATAGTATTTATATTCTTGTATCACCACATAGAGTGCAGTATTAATAGCAGCTATAATCTTGTAATAGGGGGCAGTATTATAAGTAGTTTCTATACTTGTACATAGGGGAGTCAGTATTAAGTAGTTATATTCTGTACATAGGGGCAGTATAATAGTAGTTATATTCTTGTATAAAGTGGGGCAGTATGTAATGTTACAATTTTTTCGGATCCGCCTGAATTTGTCCTAACCCCATTTCCTAGTCCAGCTCCTTGGTGATTACTGTTGCAATGAAGATAGCTTGTTAGAGTCACAGACCTAGAATGAATTTTACGAATTTATATGACAATTATAAACAAAAAGGCAGACGTCCAAATAACCATCTCATGTGAGTTAATATTTTCAGTACAAGGAAATCCCCTCAGTGTTGCCAATTGAGATATTTGGAGAAATTCTTTGCTTCTTTCGGATACCCATTCCATATGAACACTCAATAATCATCGAGTGTATCCTTGTAGAAGAGCTATATTTTTTAGAGAAAGGGAATTTTTTTTCTGTATAAAATAGTCTTCCTCAAATTTACCCATAATGAGATTTGCTAAAGATGGGGCAACTTTCGTCCCCATTGCCGTGCCCCTCGTCTGGTGGTAATGTGCAGTACCATATTCAAAGAAATTATTTTCTAAAATTAGTTCTAGACTTTTAAGAAGAAAGTCCTTAAATTTTTCACTAAGACTCACATCCAAATCCAAATATTGTCTGACCGCATTAATCCCAGCCATATGCTTGATGTTCGAGTATAAAGATGTCACATCTAGGGTTACAAAAATATAGTCTTTTTCCCATTTAAAGTTAATTAGTTCCCTGAGAACATTATCAGAGTCTTTGAGGTAACTTTTGAGATTTTTAACAAGAGGTTGGAGGTAAATATCTACAAAATGTGAGAGAATGTTCTGTCCATTGTTTTATACTGTGTACCATGTGATCATCCAAACTTTATATATAAAGGACATGCCATTTAGTGTGAACATGTGCAACTGAGGAAGCGAGGAGATACCACGGAACGCGTTTGCATTTCTTATTTGATTTTATTTTGGACAATAAAAAGACAACATTTATTGTGGCCTAGCTGCCTAGTTTCTTGTCCGTCTTCTTTTTGTCCTGTAGGCGCTGTTTTATAGCCAGCTTTTAAGTCTTTTCCCTTTTTTTGCTTGAACAAAGTAAAATAGGGAATTCGTTTTAACACTAATTCTTGTATATAGGGGCAGTATTATATAAGTTATATACTTGTACTAGGGGCAGTATTTATCGTAGTTATATTTCTTGTACTTACGGGTGCAGTATTAGTCGTAGTTTATATTCATTGTACAAGGGGGCAGTATTATCGTTAGTTTTATATTCTTGTAACATAGGGGCAAGTATTATAGTAGTTTATATTCTTGTACATAGGGGGCAGTATTTATAGTAGTTATATTCTTTGTACATAGGGTGCAGTATTATATAGATATAGTCTTGTACATAGAGGACAGTATTATAAGTAGTTTATATCTTGTACATAGAGGGCGAGTAATTATAGTAGTTATATTCTTGTACATAGGGGCAGTAATTATAGTAGTTATAATCTTGTACATAGGGGCAGTATGTATAGTAGTTATATTCTTTTAATAGGGGGCAGTATTTATAGTAGTTATATTCTTGTACCAGGGCAGTATTATATGTAGTTATATTCAGTGTACAGTAGGGGCAGTATTTAGTAGTTATAGTCTTTGTACACAGGACAGTATTATAGTAGTTTTATATTCTAGTACATAGAGGGCAGTATTATAGTAGTTATATTCCTTGGGTACTAGGGGCAGTATTTATAGTAGTTAGTAATCTTGTACATAGGGGGCAGTATTATAGAGTTATAATTCTTGTACAATAGGGGGCAGTTTTATAGTCATTAATTTTATTGTACATAGGGGGCAGTATATAGCAGATAATATTCATGTACCTTAGGAGGCAGTATTATAGTAGTTATATTCCTGTACATAGGAGGCAGTATTGTAGTATTATATTCTTGTACATAGGAGAAGTATTATAGTAGCTACCTGTAGATTCCTGCACATAGGAGCAGAATTATAGTAGTTATATTCTTGTACATAGGGGCCGTATTATAGCAGTTATATTCATAGTACATAGGAGGCAGTATTATAGTAGTTATATCCTTGTACATAGGGGCAGTAATTATAGTAGTTATATTCTTGATACATAGGGGCAGTATTATAGTAGTTATTTTCTTTGTACAATGGAGGCGGCAGTAATTATAGTAGTTATATTTCTTGTACATAGGGGCATAATTATAGTAGTTATATTCTTGTACATAGGGCCGAATTATAGTAGTTATATTTCTTGTACATAGCGGACGAGTATTATAGAAGTCTATAATTCTTGTAAATAGCGGGCAGTATTGATAGTAGTTATAATTCTTGTACATATGGGGGCAGTATTAAGAGTATTATATTCTGTACATAAGGGGGCATTATTATAGTAGTTATATTTCGTTTAGCAAATGGGGCAGAATTTATAGTATATATAATTCTTGTAACAATAGGGGGCAGTATTATAGTAGTTATATTCATGGTACATAGGGTTGCAGAAGTTATAGTAGATATATTCTTTGTACATAGGGGGCGCAGTATTTATAGTAGTTATTTCCTTTTACATAGGGCAGTAATTATAGTAGTTATTTTTCTTGTACAAGGGGGCAGTAATAAAACGTATTTATATTCTTGTACTTAGGTGGGCAGTATTATAGTAGTTTATATCCTTGTACATAGGGGGCAGTATTATAGTAGTTAAATTCTGAAATAGGGGGCAGTATTAAAGTAGTTATATTCTAGTATTAGGGGGCCAGTATTAAAGTAGTTTATATTCCTTGTAAATAGGGGCAGTATTATAGTAGTATATATCTTCGTTACATATGGGGCAGTAATATTAGTAGTTATATTCTTGTACATAGAGGACAGTATATAGTTAGTTATATTCTGTACATAAGGGCATAATTAAACGTAGTTATAATCTTGTACATAGAGGGCATTATTAATAGTAGTTATATTCTTGTACAAAGAGCAGTATAATTAGTATTTATAGTATCTTGTATATAGGAGGCAACATTAAAGGTAGTTATATCTTGTACATAGGATCAGTATTTATAGTAGTTATATTCTTGTACATAGGAGCAATGTTAATATTAGTTATATTCTTGTACATAGGGGGGCAGTATAAAATAATTATTTTACTTTTACATAGGGGGCATGATTATAGTAGTTATAATCTTGTACAAAGGGGCAGAATAATAGTAGTTAAATTCTTGTACATAGGGGGCAGTATTATAGTAGTTATATTCTTGTCCATAGGGGGCAGGTATTACATAGTTATTTCCCTTGTACATAGGGGCCCGTAATATAGTAGTTATTTTTCTTGTACATAGGGGGCAGTAATTTATAGTAGTTATATTCTTTTACATAGGGGTGGCATTATTAAAGTAGTTATATCCTTTTACATAGGGGGCAGTAATATGTAAGTTAGTATTACTTGTACATAGGGGGCAGTATTAAAGTAGTTTATATTCTTGTATATAGGGGCAGTATTTAAAGTAGTTATATTCTTGTATATATGGGGCAGTATTATAGTAGTTATATTCTTGTACATAGGTGGCAGTATTATAGTAGTTATATTCTGTAACATAAGAGGACAGTAATTATAGAGGTATATCTTGTACATAGGGCAGTATTATAGTAGTTATAATCTTGTAGCATAGAGGGCATTATTATAGTAGTTATATTCATGTACATTAGGACATATTATAGTAGTTATATTCTTGTATATCAGGAGGCAGCAATTATATTAGTTATATTCTTGTACTTAGGAAGCATATTATGTAGCTTATATTCTTAACATAGGAGCAATATTATAGTAGTTATATTCTTGTACATAAGGGGGCAGTATTATAGTAGTTATATTCTTGTATATAAGGGGGCAGTATTATGGTCGTTTATATTCTTGTAACATAGAGGGCAGTATTATAGTAGTTATAGTTCTTGTTACATAGAGACAGGTAATAAAGTAGTTATATCTTTGTACATAGGGGCAAGTATTAATATGTAGGTTATAGATCTTGTACATAGAGGGCATTATTATAGTATTTTAATATTCATTGTACATAGAGCAGTAATTAAGTATTTATACTTCTTGTATAGTAGGAGGCAGTATTATAGTAGTTATATTCTTGTACATAGGGCAGTATTAAGTAGTATGTTCTTGTACATAGGGGGGCAGTATTATAGTAGTTATATTATTGTAAATAGGAGCAGTATTATATTAGTTTTATTCTTGTACATCAGGATCAGTATTATAGTAATAATATTCTTGACATAGGGGGCAGTATTATAGTAGTTTTATTCTTGTACATAGGGGGCAGTATTATAGTAGTTATAGCTGTGGTTGGATCTAGGTAGCCTGCAGCCAGTTACATGGGAGATGCCTGCAGGAGTCATGGCTGTTTGGTGGAGTCTGGGTAACCATGACACAGGAGTCTTCTGCACCCGATGTGTGACTAATATTCGGGGTGCCCTATCATTTGTGTCTGAGCCGTGGATCGGGTGTGGATCTTGTCCGTGTTCTGGGCATGAGTAATGATGATTAGCGGTGCTGCTGGCGGCTCTTGTTGTTTGGGGCTGTACCTGTGGGGGCCGCCCCCCTCCCCTGCTCTCCCGGTCATTATCGCTCGAGCACAGAAAAGTTTCTTGGAGACTTTTCAGGCTGTGACGTCACGCTGCCGGCAGGTGGGGGTCGGGGCGGCCAATGGGAGCGGAGCCGCGGGGCTGCAGCCAATCAGCGCGGGGCGGACAGTTCCGCGGTGCTGACGACCTTCAGGACTCCGGATAAAAATGCCCGAAGGAGAGAGCGAGGGTTTGCTGGAGGGCGGCCCCGAGCGGCGGAGACACGGAGCGGGGGAGCCCGGGCTGGAGCCAGGGACACCGAGCAGAGCTGCAGAGCTTTAGAGGGACATAGAGCAGAGCCATAGACACCGAGCAGAGCTGCAGAGCCAGGGACACGGAGCAGAGCTGCAGAGGGACCTAGAGCAGAGCCATAGACACCGAGCAGAGCCATAGACACCGAGCAGAGCTGCAGAGCCACGGGTAACAAACCGACAGGAGCCTTAGAGGGACATAGAGCAGTGCCCTAGACACCGAGCAGAGCTAGG
Organism: Phyllomedusa bahiana; assembly: GCA_025379985.1. Classification (NCBI taxonomy): domain Eukaryota; kingdom Metazoa; phylum Chordata; class Amphibia; order Anura; family Hylidae; genus Phyllomedusa; species Phyllomedusa bahiana. Next base: position 125,999 of record JAODAL010005709.1, on the reverse strand, counting down.
GACACGGAGCAGAGCTGCAGAGCCTTAGAGGGACATAGAGCAGAGCCATAGACACCGAGCAGAGCTAGGGACACGGAGCAGAGCTGCAGAGCCATAGAGGGTGTCACAGCAGAGCCATAGGCACCGAGCAGAGCTGCAGAGCCATAGACTGCAGAGCACAAGACACAAGCCGGGACAAGTGGCATAGAGCAGAGCGCTGCAGGCTGAGCAATGGCAGCACTGGGAGTGTGAGGAGAGGTAAGTGGTCTGCAGAGCCTCTCACCTGGCCGAGGTGTTAACCCTCTATTATTCATGGCAGTAAGTGATAGCCCTGCAGCGGGGGGAGTGCTGCTGCAGTCACTGCTGAGCCGGCTGCCTGTCACCGTGAGTAATGGCTGCAGGGATTGTGCTGTGCAGTGTTTGGAGGATTGTATACAAGCAGTTCTGGGGACACTACGCTGTGCATGCTGGGTGAAGGACCTATACATGACTGTGCACTATATAGAGGCTATGGAGACACACTACACTGTACATGCTGGGGTGAATGACCTATACATGACTGCACTATATAGAGTCACTGGGGACACACACTACACTGTGGATGCCGGGGTGAAAGACCTATACATGACTGTGCACTATATGGAAGCTATAGATTAACTGGGGACACGCTACATTGTGCATGCTGGGGTGAAGGACCTATACATGACTGCACACTTTATAGAGACTATGGAGTTACTGGGGACACACTACACTGTGCATGCTGGGATGAAGGACATATACATAACTGTACACTATACAGAGGCTATATATATACAAGCAGTGCTGGGGACACTACAATTTGTGTTCTGGGTGCAGGACTTCTACCTAGCTGTGTACTATATAGAGGGGATATATACACTGGGGACACACTACATTGTGCATGCTGGGTGCAGGACCTATACATGACTGTGCACTATATAGAGTCACTGGGGACACACTACACTGTGGATGCTGGGGTGTAAGACCTATACATGACTGTGCACTATATGGAAGCTATAGAGTCACTGGGGACACACTACACTGTGCATGCTGGGGTGAAAGACCTATACATGACTGCACACTTTTTATTAGAGGCTAAATAGATTACTGGGGACACGCTACATTGTGCATGCTGGGGTGAAGGACCTATACATGACTGCACACTTTATAGAGGCTATAGATTAACTGGGGACACGCTACATTGTGCATGCTGGGATGAAGGACATATACATAACTGTACACTATACAGAGGCTATATATATACAAGCAGTGCTGGGGACACTACAATGTGTGTTCTGGGTGCAGGACTTCTACCACTTCTACCTAGCTGTGTTACTATATAAGGGGAAATATACAACTGGGAACACACTCATTGTGGCATGATGGGATGCAGACCTCTTCATAGCTGTGCATAGACCTCCGTTTTCTTTACTATATCAGTTTTCCTCCTGTGTAGAGAAGTTATGGAGGTGTTTTGTATTCTCTGTATATTTACTATGCAGGTTGAGTGAATATTGTTATATATTTGTGTCTATAGGGAATGTACTGGTGCTAACATAGTACAGATATAGGTGTAATGCCTCCTCCCCCATAGGGTCTATATTGGTGTTATGAAGCCCCACAGTGTATATATTGGTGTAATGATCCCCTCTAGTGATGCCCTCTCCATAGTCTATATACTAATGTATTAAACCTAATTCTTGTAGCAGGGTGCCATCATCAGCTATTAAAGAGTTTCACAGGCCCCAGGCAGCCATGAATCAAATGGGGCCTCCCACCCAATTACTAGTTTTCCTATTTTTTTTAACATATCAGTGGGCCCCTTTTTGATTAGGGCCCCTGACAGGAGTACTGCCCTATTGGCACCCCTGCTTATAGTCCGTATACTTCTGTAATGACCTCATAGTGTTGACCTTGGAGTAACAGTTCCCTATAGTGCATTGTATTGATGCACTGATCTCCGCTGGTGTAAACACTACTATAAATTCTGTGCGTTTTATGTGCAGCAATCCATCTTCTATGGAGTGTCCAGGAGAGCACAGGGTGTGGTGGTCACTGAGGCAGTAGGGAGTCCTCACAGGGTGTGTAGCTTTTTATGTGTAGCGATGCATCTTCTATGGAGTGTCCAGGAGAGCACAGGGTGTGGTGGTCACTGAGGCAGTAGGGAGTCCTCACAGGGTGTGTTGGTTTTGATGGGTCGCGATCCATCCTCTATGGCGTGTCCAAGGGAGCACAGCCTGTGGTGGTCACTGAGGCAGTAGGGAGTCCTCACAGGGTGTGTAGCTTTTTATGTGTAGCGATCCAGCTTCTATGGAGTTTCCAGGGGAGCACAGGCTGTGGTGGTCACTGAGGGAGTTGGGAGTCCTCACAGGGTGTGTAGCTTTGTTTAGTGGTGTATGCGATCCACCCTCTATGGAGTGTCCAGGGAGCACAGGCTGTGGTGGTCACTGAGGCAGTAGGGAGTCCTCACAGGGTGTGTAGCTTTGTCTGTGTAGCGATCCATCTTATATGGAGTGTCCAGGGAGCACAGGCTGTGGTGGTCACTGAGGCAGTAGGCAGTCCTCACAGGGTGTGTAGCTTTTTATGTGTAGCGATCCATCTTCTATGGAGTGTCCAGGGAGCACAGGCTGTGGTGGTCACTGAGGCAGTAGGCAGTCCTCACAGGGTGTGTAGCTTTTTATGTGTAGCGATCCATCCTCTATGGAGTGTCCAAGTGAGCACAGGCTGTGGTGGTCACTGAGGCAGTAGGGAGTCCTCACAGGGTGTGTAGCTTTTTATGTGTAGCGATCCACCCTCTATGGAGTGTCCAGGGAGCACAGGCTGTGGTGTCACTGGAGGCAGTAGGGAGTCCTCACAGGGTGTGTAGCTTTTTATGTGTAGCGATCCATCTTCTATGGAGTGTCCAGGGGAGCACAGGCTGTGGTGGTCACTGAGGCAGTAGGGAGTCCTCACAGGGTGTGTAGCTTTTTATGTGTAGCTATCCATCCTCTATGGAGTGTCCAAGGGAGCACAGGCTGTGGTGGTCACTGAGGTAGTAGGGAGTCCTCACAGGGTTTTGAGCATTTTATGTGTAGTGATCCATCCTCTATGGAGTGTCCAGGGGAGCACAGGCTGTGGTGGTCACTGAGGCAGTAGGGAGTCCTCACAGGGTGTGTAGCATTTATGTTTAGCGAGATCCATTCTATGGAGTGTCCGGGGGAGCACAGCTGTGGTGGTCCATCTGAGGCAGTAGGAAGTCCTCCACAGGTTGTGTAGCCTTTTATGTGGTAAGCGATCCATTCTTCTATGGAGTGTCCAGGGGAGCACAGGCTGTGGTGGTCACTGAGGCAGTAGGGAGTCCTCACAGGGTGTGTAGCATTTTATGTGTAGTGATCCATCCTCTATGGAGTGTCCAGGGGAGCACAGGCTGTGGTGGTCACTGAGGCAGTAGTGAGTCCTCACAGGGTGTGTAGCTTGTCTGCACTGCTGAGGAGTAGGACGCCCCCAGTATCAGGGTGAATGTTTTATCTGTGTACATTTTGCTGTTTTAGGAAATCGGCCAGAGGGAGGGGAACTCTTGACCCGTTCATGCTGAGATGCCTGGCACCATTCAATGGGCACCCCGCTCGCCCGAGTACCAGTCTGGAAGCAATGCAAGAAGACCTCATTTGCTTTCTACCAGGCAGTGCGGGACCTGCTACCAGTCTGGGTCCTGGAGGACATGCGGCTGATGGAGGTGCTGCACTGGGAGGAAGGGGGGATAGTCAGCTCATACTCCCCCTCGGAGGCTCTTCTCTATGCTTTGGTACATGATCACCTGCCTTATGCCCGCTACCTGCTCAACCACTTCCCAAATGATGCTTTATCTGTGCCAAGCAAGAGCTTCAGCTGCTGCCAGTCCGGCGCCCCCCACCTGGCCATGGCGGTGCGCTATAACCGGCTACAGATCCTGCAAGAAATCCTGCGCACCCTCCGGACATTCCCTCCCGAAAGACGGACCGTGTACATCAACCAGCGTGGGTGCCAGCGGGTGGAGGGCGGCAAGACCCCCATACACTTGGCTTGTGAGCTGCAGCGCATTGACTGTCTGATTTTGCTGCTGGGACACGGAGCCTGCCCATACATTAAGGACTGCAATGGCAAAATCCCCCTAGACTACCTCCTGCACCTTCTACGGGACAGCCCGCAGGATATGCACCTCAAGAGGCTGTGCCTGGACTCTGTGCTCCTGTACATGCCAGGCGGAGTGCCCCTCTGCACAAGGCAGCGGCTCCAGGAGGAGGGCACAGCCTGGCAGGAGCTGCTAGGACAGGACTTATACCGATGGCTGACAGGCTTCTCTCCCCCCACCCTGTTCACTGTTTCTATGCAGACCCTGCTCCGAGCCCTCCCTGTTGACAGGTTCCCAGAGGCCCTGGAAGAGATTTCCTTACCAGACTTCTTAAGACCCCTCGCCTTACAAAAGCAAGTCCCAAAATAGACCTCGGGGTCATGTGCCTGAGGGTCTGAACAACCGTGTACATGTGAGAGAGGGTCACAGGGAGGAGAATCCTGCCCCCTCTGTATTGTCTATAGGGCAACAGGAGCAGACACCCTGTCAGTGGGGTCCTGTGATCTGACAGGTTCTGGTTCCAGATGGTGCTTTTCAATATACACAGCAATGAGCAGTATAATATCTCCAACAGCAGCATCCAACCCGACTATAACAGATCCGGACAAGACTGGGGCCCCCTTTAATGTTGCTGCTATCGTATACGGGCCCTGCTATGACCGGTGACTCCAGCTGCAGTGTCTGTGGGAGTCCAAGGTAGTCTGAAATCTGCTGTCTAATAAGAGGCTCAGGTTTCTACTCTCACCATGCAAGTGCTTTAAAGGGAACCTGTCACATAGGTTGTGCCCCCCTTGCTGAGGACAGCACAAGCTAGTGTCAGCATGCTTGCTTGTTTATTCACAGCGCCGTGTCGGTGGGGTCCCTTATCTGTACGGGAAAAAGATGGCGTGGCGTGTTTTAGAGCATTTTTTACCCCCCAAATCATATTCATGAGCAGGTGTTAGCCCCGCCCACCAAAGGCTAGCCCCGCCCACTGAGTTATTCAAATGTTTCTACCTATTCAAAGTAATAGGTTTGTCAGTTGAGGTGGGCGTAGCTAGCCTCAGGTGGGCGGGGTTTGAAAAAACTGACACTCAGAAGGACTCTTCGAATGACTCTTCTGGCTGAAAACTGCAGATTTGAGCATTAAATACACAAAAACTACAACATCTTACAGAATAAGGGACACAGCGCTGGAAACAGCAGGTCTGACACTAGCTTGTTCTGTCCTCAGCCAGGGGGGCAAAATCTATGTGACAGGTTCTCTTTAAAGGGGTTGTCTCATCTCACTGTTTCATAGTCAGCAGCAGCTTTCATTCATGAATCCTGTCACTTCCTGGTCAAGCTGTGTGTAATTAGCATAAGAGCTGCATTCAATTTGGGAATTAGTTTTATATTAGAAAAAACAATCTTCTGCTCCAGGTAAAGGAAGCTTCAGAGCTAAATTAAAACAGTAGTAATTTTAGTTTCATTTGTTAAAAGTCAGATAACACACAAGCTCTCGGGGCCCCTGCAGTTTTTTGCTGTGACCTGTGGTGATGACAAACTCCCTCCCTATAAACTTAAAACACAAGCTTTTCGGGTTGCTGATTTTCTGGGGCTGCGACCTTTTGTGATGACATAAACTCCCGGGCTATCACAAAAAAACACAAGCTCTAGGCTGCCTGCATTTTTGTGCTGCGACCTGTGTTTTTGACTTAAACCCCCTGCTATAGTTTAACAAAACAAGTTTTCAGGGTGTCGGTATTTTTTCTGTGGGGGCGGACCGGGTTGTGTGACATCCCCCCTGCTATCATAACACACAAGTCTAGGTGTCCAGCAGTTTTGGGGCTGCGACCTGTGTGATGAAATCACTCCCTGTTTTCCCCGCAGAGGGAAAGAAAAACCAGGTGGGTTTCCTAGAAAAACCCAAAGCGACCCCTAAAAGGGTTTGGTTTAAAATCATTTTGTAGTTTCCTCAAAAAAACAAAATAAACAAAGCAATTAATTGGGGAAAACGTCTTAAATTTACTTTTCCCCCTACATTTTAAATTGAAACTTTTTTTTTGGGGCCCAACCCCCTTTTTAAGTTTTAAAGGGGGGCATTTAGCCCTAGGGCCCATGTCCTTTTTGGGCGGGGCATGAAATTTTTTTTTTAAAATTGGCATCTGGGGCCTCCACTAAGTTGGGGTGACCACAGCGGGGAATATGAGCAGACGGGGGGTTTTGAAAAATTTTTTTAAAGTTCTTTGTTTGGCTGGGCCAGGGGAACAAAAAAGGGCCGGTTTCCCCCCATCCCCTAAAAGGTTACACTGGAACCTCTATCACAGATTCCGGAAAAAATTACTATTTTTCATGTTCAGATTTAGGAAACCTGATGGGCCTCGAACGGAGCCTCCGATGCAGGTGTGACCCGGCCCTCATCACTGCATGCACTGGACTTTGTTTTTTTTTAAAGGCCCCGGTGAAAAAACAGCAAGCAGAGGTTTAAATTTTTGGGGACAAAAAACCCAAAGTATAGGCAGTCCCCGACTTACACCGCTCCGACTTACATTTGTCCACTAGTTACAAACAGAGGCTTTTGGGGAATGCTGGAAATTTTTGGGTTCCATAGCGTTGGGTAGGGGGGGAAAAATGAAAAGCGCCAGTTTGCCAAAAAGCAGCAAATGAAGGGGGAAAATGTGCTCCCTCAACGGGGGCACAGACGAAAATTTTTTTGGAAAATTTTCCCGGGGAAATTTCCCAAATTTTTTTTAAAAAAACCCAACTTTTGATGGGGGGTTTTTTTAAAGGGGGCTTTTGGTTTTGGGGGAAGGGTTTTTTTGGGGGGGGATTTTTGGAATTGGGGGGGTTGGGGGTTTCAGGGTTTTAAATGGGGGGGTGAGTTAAAAAGGGGGCTGAAGTATGGGTGTGCATTTCGGGGGGGTTTAGGTAGATTAGGAACTTTGGGTTTTTTTGGGGGGGGAAAATGCTTTGGGGGTTTAATTTTTTTTTGGGGTTTCATTTTGGGGTTTTCTCGGGGTTTTTTAACTTTTTCCCAAATGGGGCTGCAGTAAAAACCAGGGTTGGTAGCTTTTTAAAAACCCCCGTGTGGAAGCCTTTTCAGGAAGGGGTTCAAAAAAGGGGGGGTAGCTTATAGAAACCAGTTTGGAGCTTTCGGAGGGTTTGGAACAGGCCAGTAGCTATAGGACCAATTTGGGGAAGCCTTTCGGGAAAACCTTTTAATCTTTTAACGGGTCTGTAGCTAAGAAAACCAGCGGGGGCAGCAACGGGGTTTTTAAAAACGGTGGGTAGCTTTTTGGCAACCCAGTGCTGGCACCCTTCTGGACGTTTGTAAAAGGGTCTTTTGCTATGGGCAAAAAGCGGCCCAAAAGCCCTATCTGGAAAAAAATAAAAAAGGTGGGTGGGCTTTAGCAATAATTTTGCTGGCAGTTTTCCTTTCAGGGTAAATCGAAAAAAAGCCCTTTTAAGCTTTACCCAAACCTTTTGCTGGCCCCTTTATCCCCGACCCTTGCCGGTTTTTTTGCTATAGAAACCAGTGTGGAAAGCCTTTTCGGGAGGGAGGGAAAAACAGGTTATTTTAGCTTTTACCCTTTCGTGTTTGGCCCCCTATGGGGTGGAGATGGGTCTGAAAGTTTAAAGGCGACTTTGGGCCTGGAAACCCTTTCGGGGAGGAATTTGAACGATCTGCTGCTATAGTGCCGGAAAGGATGTGCGGGCCAGAAAATTTCAAAAAAAGGGGTTTTTTGGTTTGGGTTTTGGCACTGGTTAAGGGAAAAATTTCAAAGTGATTGTTTTTTTGCCAAGTTTTTTTGAAAAGCCCCGACCCCCGGGTTAGTGGCCCGGACCCCCTTTAAAAAATTCTACCGGGGTTTTGCCCCTTTGCATTAACAAATTTCAATTAAAAAAAACCCAAAAACCTACGCCCCCCTTTCCCGGGGGTTTCCCCCAACCCGGGGGAGGGGGGCCGGGTTTGGGGCCTTTTTTTTGATGTTGGGGTACCAGTGAGGGGAAGCCTTTGAAGGGGCGGAGGGGGAAAGGGGTTTTTGGGGGGTTTTGGGGGGTGTTTTCTTTTTACTTTTTTTTTTTAGGAAAGGAATTTAATTCAACGGCGGGGGCAGTTTTTTTTAAGGTTCTTAAAGGGATTTTCTTTGGTCCTTCCCTTGGGGGGGGAAAAAAATTTGATTAAATGTTTTTTATGGGGCGGGGTGGGTTTTTTAATTTAGGGGGTTTGGTGGGGGAATTTGGGGGCCGGTTTCGGGGCTGGGGGGGGGGGTTTTTTCAATTTTTGTTAAAATTTTAAAATTCTGGAAGGGTTTGGGGTTAAAAAAGGGCACTACCCGCTGACTGGGTTCTCGGAGGGCGCCCCATTGGGAACTAGCTGCAAAAAACCTCCTGATAGGGGAAACTTTTAGCCAAAGGAACACCAAAATTTAATTAAAGGAAAGGGGGAGGGGGGGGTTTTTTTTTCCCTTTAGCATTTTGGCGAATTTGCTGTGGTTTTTCTGCATAAAAAGGGGGCCTTTTTTTGCCCCGGGGGGCTGCGGGCAAAACTTAAAACTCTTTTCCCAATTTGGTTCTTACCTTTCCGAAAATTTGGGGGTTTTTAAATTTTGGGGGGGGAAATGTGTGGCCACTGAAAATTTCTTGTACGGAGCGCGGAAAAATAAATTTTTAAATAATTAAGGTTTGGGGGGGGGGGTCAAAAAGGGAAGGGTTTTGGACATTGGGAGTTTTTTTATGCTTTTTTTTGTGGGTTTGCACATGTAGTAAAAGGGGGGGAAACGGCTAGGAAGTAAATTTTCTCTATATTTTTTAAACCTTCGGGGGGGGGGGAGCTTTGAAGCGCGGGGAGACCCATTGCTAGGGGGGGTTTTCAAACCTTAAATTTAGTGGAAGTTTTTTTTGGTGCTCTTTGAAAAAACCCCCCCACAACTTAAATTTTTCCCTTTGCCCGTAGCAAATGTTGGGTTGTAGTTTTTTTTTGAAAGCAGCTGGGCCCCATTGTGGGGGGGTTTTTTTAAACTAGTATAGGGCATCTCTTGTTACAAAATTTAAAAACTCTAAATTTTTTCTTTGACCACCCGGGAAAAGATGTTGAGTTTTTTTGGTTTTTGCGGGGCGAGGGGGATTGGGGGGGGGGAGAATGTCGTTGGGAAAAAGGTGAGCTTTCCAAAAAAACCCCTAAAATTTTAATTATTTTTGGGGGTAAGGCCAAAAAATTTTTGGTGGGGGGTTGTTGTTAAGTTTTGGCGGCCCAGTTGCGGGAGCTTTGGTTGGGTTGTTTTTTTTCCTTTACATGGCCAATCTTTTTGGCAGTAAACGGGCGCCCCCCCAACCCTTGCACTTCCTAGGGTTATTTGAGAAAATTTATACTCGTGCTCTTTATTTGGGTGCAAAAAAACCTCAAACCGGGGAATTTCTTTTGAAAAGCCCGTCTTTGGGCGGGGATTTAATTTGGGTGGATGTATATGTGGTTTTTACCTTTTTTTTGGGGTGGGTTTTTTGGGGGGGCCGGGGGGGAAAAGGGGTTAACCAACGAAAAGGGTAAATGGGGGGGGAGGGATTTTTTTGGGGGTTTGGGGAAGGACAAATTTTAAAAATTTTTTGGGAAAAAAATTCCAAATTTAAAAAAAAAAAACCAAAAAGGCCCCCCCCGGCAACTCTTTTGTGGTTTTTATTTTTAGGTGGGAGCCCAAAGGATAAGTTTTTGCTTCGAAGGGGGGTTTCTTCAAAAACATCCCCCCCGGGGGCTCCGGGTTTTCCAAATTTTGGCCCCCAATGTGCCCCAGGGGCCCCCCCCTCATCCCGGGGTTTAACTTTGAAAAAGGTTTTCTGGTTCAAAATATGGGGAAATTTGTTCCCTTCGGACCTTTTTGGCCCTTGGGGGAAACCGGGAAACCGGGGGGGGGTTTTTGGACCCCTTGGGGGAAAAAGGCCCCAAAATTTAGGGGAAAGGTGGGGGAGGGAATCCCTGGGGGGTGGGGACTTTTGTGTTTACTTTTGGGTTAAATTTCTGCCCCCGGTTTTTAAAACCTTTTATTGGGGGGAACGGGGGAATGGGCCTCGCCCTGAACAGGGAAACATTTTTTAGGATTCATGGGGTTTGGGCGGCGGGGGGGGGGTTTCTATCGATGTTTACCATTCAACCCCTTTTTAAACCCCCTCCGGGGGGAAAATTTAAGAGCGGGAGGATCTTCTTTTTTAAAGTGGGGGAGGCCCCTTGTTGAAATTTCAAAAGTTTTGGTTTTTTTTGGGTTAGGAAAAATTTGGGTTTGGGGACCAAATTTTTCCCACTTTGGTGCTTTTTTCCCTCCACGGGCCCCGGGTGAAAAGGGGGGGGTTTAAAAGAAAAAAGTGTTTTGGAAAAGATAAAATTTTCATTTAAAAGAAAAAATTAAAAAGGGGAAGTAAAAAAGGGAAAAGTTATTTATGTTTTTAGAAATTTGAAAGATTTTTTTAAATCTTTGAGGTTTTTTTGAAATCGGGGGGGGTCTTTTTGGGGGTAAAAGGGTTTTGTTTCTTTTTGAAAATTAAAAAAAATTCGGGCATTTTTTTATGGGGGGGTTTTTTGGGGTTTTTAAATTGGTAAGGGGTTTAAAATTTATTGAATGGGGGGGGTGTTGGGGGAATTGGGGGGAAAAATTTAAAAGGAAAAACCAGGGGATTGGGGGGCCTTTTAAAATTTTTTGTGGTTAAATTTCAAAATTGGGGGAGGGGGGATTTTTGGGGGTTAAAAAAATTTTCCTGGGGAAATTTTTTTTTATTTAATCAGTAAACCCTGGGGTTTCCCCGGGAGGGGGGTGGCCCCCCGGCCCCCCACTGCCCCCTCAACAATGTTTTGGGATTTTTTGTAAGACTTTTGCGGGCCCCCAAAATTGGAAGGCTGTATTGGGGTTTTTTTAAGGGTAAGGCCCCAAAAGGGATTTTAAGGGAAATATAATTTTTTTCTTTGGGGGGAAACATTTTTAAATTATTTGTTTCGGGGAAATTTTTTTAAGCATTTTTTTGTAACAAATTTTGGCTTAAGTTTGGACCCCCCAAATTGGGTTGTATGTTGCGGGGCTATCGTTGGTTTCTGCCTTCAAAGTCTTATGGGGGTTTGGCCCCTTTGAATTTTTAATTTCGCCCAGAAAGAGATTTGGGCCCCAAAACCGAAGCCAAAAGGCCCCCTCCCTTGGGGTTTCCTTTTTGGGGCCCCCTGGTAAAAAAAAGGTGGAGAAAAAGAAACCTTCCCCTTTTTAGGGGGGTTCCCATTAGAGGGGACATTTTGTTTCCCAAATTGGGGCCTTCTTATGGGGAAAAAGTTTCCCCCATTTACAGGGGGGAGCCCCTGTTTTAAAACCCCCATTCGGTTTTTAGGGGAACCCCTCCCAAAGTTAGAGGGGGACCACTTTTTTGGTTTCTCTCCTTCGGGGGGCAAAAATAACTTTTTAAAAAGGTCCAGGGGAGCGCCGTGTTTCTCTCCATTTGCCCATGGGAAATTTTTCCCCAGTACGGGGAAAAGGCGTTTTTTGTGTTTTTCTTCCATTTGTTTATTGGGAGCCCTAAAAATAGGTGGGAATTTACTATTCTCCCATTGGGTTTTTTATGGGGTTCCCCAGTAGGGGAAAAAGCACTGTGTTTTTTCCCCTTTAAACTTCTATGGGGTTTTTTTCCCATTTGGGGGGAGCCCCTGTGTTTTTCCTCTTCTGGTTTCCTATGGGATAACAGTTTTTGGGGGGGGATGGGGGGGAATTTTTTATTGGGGGGTTTATTTACGGGGGAAACGGGTTTTTTTCCCCTTTGGCGGGGGGGAAAGTTGGGAGTACAGGGGGGGGGCCCCGGGTTTTGGCCCCACTTTTTAAAGGGGGTTTGGCCCAAAAGGGCCGAATTAGTTCTCTCCTTTGGGTTTTAGGGAAAAAGTTCCCCGGGGTACAGGGGCCCCCCAAAAAAAGGGGGCCTCCTTTTGGGTTTAATGGGAGTTCCCAGTACAGGGGAGCGCGGGTGTTGTCCCCTTTGTCGGTTTATGGGGGAAAGGGCAGGCGGTTTCCTAAAAGGTTCATGGGGGGGAAGATAAGGGGAGGGGGGGTGGGGGGTTTTTCCCAAAAAAGGGGGGGGTTCCCTTTTGGGGAATTTCCCCAAGTAAAGGGGGCGTTTCCGTGTTCTCTCCTTTCTTTTCCTAGGGGAAATTTCAGAAAAGGGGAGCGCGGGGTTTTTCTCCATTCTGTCCTAGGGGGAGTTCCCCAGTAAAGGGGAGCGCTTGTGTTTTCCATTTGTTTCATGGAAAAAACCCAGTAACTGGGGGAAACCGGGGGAAGGGGGGGGGGCCTTGTAGGTTTTTCTTAAAATTTCCCGGGGGGGCTCTTTGGGCGGGGCCCAATTTTCGGGGAGCCCCGTTGGTTCCCCACATTTTCCTCAAATGGGATTTCCCAGTACAGGGGGCAGGGGTGTGTTCTCTCTTTTTCCCTCCTCTATGGGATTTTCCCAAAGAACAGGGGGGAACTGTGTTTCCATTCTGTTCTATGGGGTTTTTCCCCAAAGGGGTAAAGGGGACCCACGGGTGTTATCCTATTCCCCCTTATGGGGATTTTCCCCAAGTAAAGGGGAGCACTGTTTTCCCTAAATTTTTTTTTTGGGGGAAAAAATTCCCCCGTCCCGGGGGACCCAATGTGTTCTTTTAAATTCCCCTTTAATTTTGGGAAATTTCCCCGGGACAGGGGGAATTTTTACCTTTTTGTTCTACAGCAATTCCCCGCCCCCCTTTTGGGGAAAAAGGTTCCCCCCCCAATCCAGGGAAAAAAGTGTGCTCTTTTCCATTCTGTTTATGGGATTTCCCAGTACAGGGGGAGCCTGGTTCTGCCGTTTTCAGAACTCCCATAAAACGAATGAAGAATTTTTTTGAAAAAAGCCGGCCGACCCCTTTCCTTTTCCCTGGTTAGGGGGAAGGTTTTTAACCTCTAGGACCCACCCCTCTCGCACAATGAGGGCATATCCGATCGATATTCCACCATAGAAACGGCCATTTGAACGGGTGCCCCAATAACTTCTGAATCCAAAAACCAGGGAACGGGAAAAAAGGTGGCTGACTTATTTTGGCTCTCTACTTCGTTTTAGGGGGAAAGGTCCCGGTTTAAGCCCGGGCTTTGCTTTAATAAAAAGTTCTGAAAACCTTTCCCTCAAAATTATTTTTCCTTTTTTAATTTTTCCTAACCATTTTTCTAAAGATTCGGTTTGGCTGCCCCAGTGAAAAGAAAATTTTGGGTTTGGATCCTATCTGACGAAGAGAGGTTACAGGGAAAAATGTAAAACAAAATTTGGGGCCCCGGGTGAGGGGGTTCCGGGGGCTCTGGCTGAAAAAACAAACCTTCAATTATTGGGGGAGGGACGGCCATCCCTTTGGGGTTTGGGGGGCCTTTTTAAAGAGGTGTTTACGGGGGGGGAAACCGTTTTTTCCGGGGCCCCGTTTTTTTGTTTATAAAAAAAATTTCAAAACCCTTGGGAAAGCTGGGGATTTTCCGTCCAGTTAAACTTTCTCCGTTTTGCTGAAAAAGGGGGGAATTGGTTTAAATTTTGTTTCCTTGTGGCAAGAAAATCCCCTACAAAACCCCTGGCTTCAGAAAACGGGGGATTTTGGGTAAATTTTAAAATTTTCCCCCTTGGGCACTAACCCCCCCACCCTAAGCCCCGGACGGTTTTAAAAATTAAAAACCCCTTTAAAACCTTCGAAAGTAAAAACAAAGCAAAAAGATCCTTGAAACTTTTATTTGGGGGTTGGTGGGGTTTTCTTTTCCCTATGAGTTTCATTCCAAAACGCCCCCCCAAAATTTTACCACCCCCCCGAACCCTTAAACCCCCCCCCCCCAATAAAGTAGAATTGGGAGCCGCACAACGGACAAAAAACAGAGGGGTCCCCTTATCTCCCCTTATCTTCCCAAACCAGGGGGCATCCCAAATTGTTAAAAAAAAAACAAAGGGAGAACTGGGGTTTTAAATCGGGCCATTTGGGGGAAAAAATTCTTTGGGGTTAGTTATTAAAAAGTTTTGATTTGGGAAATATTTTAAACGTTTTGAAAATAGCCCCTAGTTTAAATTTGGGCAGCCCCATTAAAAGGCCCCAACGGGAAAACAAAGTTTTTCGGGAAAAAAACTTGTTAAGTTCTTGGGGGGGGGTGAAAGTGTTCTGTTTTGTTTAATGTGATGCAAATACAAGGTTTTAAGTTTGGGGGAAAAAAATTTTATCAAACTTATGCTGGGGGCTCCTCCCTTAAATTTACAGTTTATGAAAAAAGAACAGGGAAAAAAAACCCCTTCAGTGGGCTCCGTAAAAAGGAAAAAACCCAAAAAAGCGCCCCCCAAACCAAAGGTTTAAAACCCCCCAACGTTGGGGAAAATTTTTCCCCCTTTTAAATTGGGCTGTGTTTGAGGGAAAGGTTGAAAGTAAAGCGGGGAAAAAGGTTTCGGGTGGGTAAGGGTGGGAAATTAAAAGTTTTCTTTTGGATTCAAACCCCCCTGTGGCCCCTTTTTCCCGGGGACCTGGTTGGTGGGAAAAATTTTTTTTAAATGGAAAAATTACAAAAAAAACAATTTTTAAAAGCCCCAAGGAGAACTATATTGCTTTCTTTCGGAGCCCTGTGGCTTAGTCCCCTTGATATTGTTGTCAATTTTCTTAAAGGGACCCTCGGATCCTTGTCCCTATGGGATATATTGTTCGTTTTTTCCTGTAGCTCGGGAAAATCCTTGTCCCTATGGAATAATTGTATCAGTCTTCCTGTTTAAGCTCAGGGGCCCAAGGTCCCTAAAAGATATATTTGTATAAAAATCCTTCTGTAGTAAAGGAAATCCCATTTCCCTTTTGAAAATTTGGTATAAATTTTTCCTTAAAGTCAGGTTCCTTTTGGGTTAAATTAGTTTATAATTGCTTCAATTTTTATGGTTCTAGGGATCCGGTTCCCCTCTTATATTTTTTGTAAAACCGTTTTCTTTTTGCTCAGGATCCCGGGTTTCCCTTTTAAGATTATTGAAACAATCTTCATTTTCCCGCGGGAAACCCTTTGTAAAATTAGATTATTTTTGGGGAATCCGTCTTCTTGTAGCTCGGGGATCCAAAAGTCCCTCTTGTTTTAAAATTGTACCCAGTCTTAAAATGAAAGCTCAGGTTTTCCCGGCCCCTTTCTTGATTTTATTGTATCAGTCTTCATGTTGTCAGGATCCCGGTCCCTATAGATAATTGTTTTTCAATTTTTGGGCCCCAACGGTTTTCCTTTATTTCCCTTTTAGTTTAAATTGTAACCCTTTCTTCATTTTGGCTGGGGGAAATCCCGGCCCCTTTTAGATAATTTTGGGAAAATTTCGTTTCATGTAGTCAGGAAATCCCAGTCCCTCTTAAATATATTGTATCAGCTTTTCTTGTAGCTCAGGTTTCCCCGGTTTTTCCCTTTATAGATAAAATTTGTATCAGTCTTCATGAAAGATCAGGATTTTTTAAAACCCTTTTGATTTTATTGGAACCCGGCCTTCTTGGTAGCTCCGGATCCAGGTCCCTATAGTTTTAATTTGTATCTTTTTCTTTTTGTAGCTCGGGAAAACCCGGCTGCCCCTATAAAATTTTTAATTTTTCCCCAGTCTTCATGTTAGCTCAGGATCCCAGGCCCCCTTTTTAAAATTTAATTTGTATCTGCCCCTTAATGGGCTCGGGAAATCCTTGTACCTATAGTTTAAAATTGCATCATTTCTTCATGATGGGATAAAGGTTTCCAAAGTTTTGGACGTTTAATTTTAATCTATCCGGGGTCCCTAAAGGGGATTATTATATTTAGGTGGGGTTGGGAATTGTTTTGTATCGTCTTCATGTAGTCAGATCCCTTTTTTCCCCCTTAAATTTTAGAAAAAATTGTAACCCCGAAATTTAAACCCTCAGGACCCTTTTGCCCCTATAGATATATTGTATTAATCTTCATGAAAGCCCCCAGGTTTTTTTGGGGGAAACCTATTATATTTTTGGTAGGGTTTATTAGACCCCTCCTTGTTCCCTTTAATAGATATATTTTTATAAAAACTGAAAGCCGTCTATTTTGGGCCCTTCCGGGGTCTTTTTTTTTGCAAGGGAAATGGCCCTTTGCGGGGAGCTGTTGGAAAATCCTTTTCCTCTTTAAATCTAGTCTTTTTGTTACTTGGGAGGGGCAAAACAAGGACTATGATTGGAAACGGGTTGGGGGAAGGGGGAAAAAATTGCGGGTCTGACCCCAGGACCCACAAAAGTTTTCAGGAAACTTGCCCATGTTCTTGAAAGGGGGGCCCCGTGGTTAACCCGTTGCCCCAGGAAAAATTTCCCGGGCTATGAGTTAGGAGGAGAGGTGCCCTCAGAAACAAAGTTTATACCCCGGGAAATGGGGTGTGTGTGGGGTTTTTCCTTTTGCATTTGACCTTTTTCTGCTCATTTGATGTTAGAACAAAAATTTGTTTAAAAGGGTTTTTTGAGAAAATGAAATTAAACGAAAAATTTAAAGGGGGAGAGGCCACTTCACAGCCCCTAAACTTTTAAGGTATTTCCGGAATTTTATAAAAATTAAAACAAAAAAATAAGCTCCAAATTTCAGGGCCCTTCAAAAAGGGTTTTTTAAACCCAAAAACGGTTTAAGGGTTAAAAAATAATGGGAAAAATCCCTTTTGGTTTGGGGGGTGGGGGGGTTTTTCCAGGAAACCCTTTTTGTTTTTAGGGGGGGGTCGGTATTCCCGGAAGGTTGGGAAGATTGACGGGGGCCCTTTAGGCCCTGTTTGCAAAGCAAAACCCCATTACACAAAAAATGAAGGGAATGGGGCACAGGTTTTTCAAAAATGCGGCCCCGGGGCTTTTGGGAAACTAAAAACCCCCAAAATCACGCCCAAAAGGGAATGATGGCGTGATGGGGGGGGTAGTTCCCCCAACCCAAGGATTTTGAAAATTTCCAGGGGAATTTTAGGGGTTTTGGGGGGGGGCTAGTCCTCGAAATTTGTGCACCTCCCTGTTTTATTAATTTTTTGTGAAATGGGGGAAAGGGTTTTTTAGGGCCTGGGTCCTGGAGAAGCGTGCAGCAAAAAACAAAAGATAAGGTGAAGGGAGGAAAAACCCCCAAGGGACACCCCTTGACCTTGGCAATTCCAAACCCAAACCAAACTTTGCATTGCCCCCTTACCCCCCCGTTCCCCTGCGGGGGAGGCCCCCGGGTCTCTGCAGGCGACATCTCCGTCACGGCTGTTACTAAAACAACCTATGTGAATGCAAATGTTTAAATCTCTGGGCTGCCCCAAAGGTCCCAGGCCCTATGAAGGTGCCCTGACCCTTTTCTCACCGGGGCCCAAGGTCGGTTCCCAAAACCCATCAGATTTTTTGGCAGCCAAAATCCACAGAGAAGAAACCCTACGGGCGGGAAGTCCCCAACTCGCACCAACTTGGAGAAAGCCTTTTTAAAAAAGGGGGAGGAGGGGATCTGCAAAAACCCCGGGGCTTGTCCCCCTTTTGCGGGCCCAGAAGGAAAAAAACCCCCCCCTTCCCTGTACCATACACATGAGGAGAACCTGCCGACTACTGCGGGTTTGGGGGGGGTTTGCCCGGGGATTTCTCCGGGGGCAGAGGCCAGATTTTTTGCACTTTTTCCTTTTGTTTCAAACCGGGGAGGTAAAGCTGCTGCCCAAAAGTGGGTTCGGGAAAGGAGGACAAAACCGCAGCTTTTTCCCCCTCTAAAAAGTGGCATTTCACCCCAAGATTAGCTTTTAAACATGAAAGCAGAGGAAAAAAAAAGACCATTCCCAAAAATTCATCCCCGGGCTTTGTTTTTCGTTCCTATCAGTCGGGCCCCAAGTTTTTACCCTTGTTTGGTGTACAAAACCCTTTTTCCCTGGGGTTACCGGCCACCTCTTTGTATTGGGCAAGATGGTTAGTCATCAGACTCAGTTTCCTTATTGAATTAGTCGTCACATCATACCCGGCCAGGATTTGAAAACCGGCAGGATAACCAATTCAAAAAGGGAAGGACAGAATCTTATCCCCCCAAAAATTTTTTCCCCTAGTGAAAAAAAGTCCTTTTAAAAAAAGGCCCAAAAATGTTTGGCTATTTGAATCTACTCCCAGGGATTAGCCTTTCAACCTTTGGGAAAAAAGTAAATTAAAGGGACTTTTTCCCAAAATTACATTTCCTCCCCTTTTCTTCATCTCCTGTTCAGGGAAAAAAGAAAAAAAAATAAATCAAAATTTTTTAGAAAGCTCTGAGTGCACCCCAGTTTCACTGGTTACCGCCCCTGCTCCCCCTTTCCCTCTCCCCCTGCCCTCTGTTTAACCCCGAGAAGGGGGCAGCGGGACGTTCCCCCCACGGTCACCCAAAAGATCTTTTGAGAACGGGGGGGGTTTTGAAATTTTAAAACCAAAAAAAAAACTAATTTTTTTTGCTTTTTTTTAAACCCTCTTGCTCTAAAATTAACACCCCTGCTCCCTCTCAGGTAAGTGCAATTGGGAAAGAGTTTGAAGTTTGTAAAATTACTGTTTAAAAAACCCCCCAAAATTCTACAACGACCAGGAAGTAACTAAAAACTGATTGCCCATTTTGCACCTGCTAAGGAATTCCGTTTTAACCAACCATTTTTTAAAAAAAAATTAAATTCCTTTAAATTTTTTTAATTTTAAACCATTTTTTGGGGGGTAACAAAACTTTTTTTTTTTACAGAAGAAAGGGTTTTTAAGGGGGTTTGGGGGTATTCGGGAAGGCCCCCTAATTTCAAAGGGGGGCCGCCAAAGGGGGGGAGTTTTTAATTTAATTTTTTCCTGTTGTTCCGGCCCAACGGCTTTGGGGGGTTTTTTGGGTAGGAAGGTGTTTAAAGGATTTAGCTCTGTATTTGTACAGGGTTTTTTTTGGGGTGAGTAATTTTATAGTTTTAAAAAAAAATTTTTTTTCCCCAAAAGGATTTTTTTTAATTTGGGCAAAATTTTTTTTTTAAACACCCGTGGTTCTTTTGAACGGGGCCCTTTTTTCCCCTTAATGGTGACGTTTAAAAAAATTTTTGGGCCCACAGCGGTCCGAATTGCAACAAACGTGCCCCACGTTAAGCGCCACCGGCTGTCCCCAGGGGCCAGAAAAAAGGTTTTCCCGCCAGGGGAAAATTTTTTATTATTTTTTTTTACCAACGATAAAAAAAAGGACCTTTCAAAAAAAGGGAAGTCTTTAAAACATGAGTAAAGCCGACGGGTGGTGAAGAATAAATTTTTCCCACAGTTTGCAATAAAACCCCCAAGTTTTTAGAAGTGAAAAAGTTTCCCAACGGGGTTTTAAAAAATAAAAAAAAAAAAAAAACAAAAAAAAAATTCCCCCTTTTTTTTGAAAGGGTCGACGGGTTAAAAATTTTGCATACTCCCTTTAAAAAAGCCCAGGGGATTTAAAAAATAAAATTACATTAAAGTAAAGGGGGGTTTTAACCCCTTCCCTACCCCCAAAGATGTGCCATGTTTTTTTTTTTTTTTTTTTCCCGGTTACATGCCTTAAAAGGGGCAAAAAAAATGAGGAAACCCCCTTAAAAGTCTGGGGGGCAAAAAAAAGGCAAAAATTTTGGGTGTCGGGCAAAAAAGAAGTTCTTTTTGCAAAAGGTCTGTGTTGGGGGGCCCAATAAAAATTAAAATTGGAAAAACCCCTTTGGGACAAAAACGGTCCCGACCCGGCCCTGAAATCTTCCCTGTCGGGTTGTTTTCCCACCTTTTAATTTTTTTAAACCATTTCCCTCCCTTTGGGAAAGCTGGGGGGGCCCGGGAAAACCCTTTGTCCCCCCAAAAAACCTACTCCCCAGGCCCCGTATTTTAATTTTGATGTTGGAAAAAATTTCCAAAAACAGTTCAGCATGGATGTTACCCAGGGGAGGACGCCCTAACTTTGAAAATTTGGGGGCCATAAAAGTCTAATACTTCAAGACTCAAAAACCTTTCCCCCAAAATGATGGGTTAAAAACAACCAGAGGGTGAAGAGGGGGCGAGGGGGGGGTTTTTTTATGGTTTTTCGCCCCAACTTTCCCCAAAAAGATAGAATTTAAGGATACGCTGAATTCAAGAAAAATTTAAAAGGGGCTTCATTGAAAATTTTGGTTTTTTTGGTTTTGGCCCTTTTTTTAAAGATTTTTTTCGGGGGGGGGGCCCCGGGGGGGAAAATTTTTCAAGGGGTTTTTCTGAATTTTGTAGTTTTAAATAAAAATTGAAATAGAAAAAAAACCCGGAAAAAAACCTTTAAAAGGGTTCACCAAAAAAAGGGGGACCTGTAAGTGGGAAAAAATTTCCTAAGATAGTAATTGTTGGGGACCTGGATTCGGGGCCCCCACCTTTAAAGGGGGGTGTTTCCACAGGGTGCACCATGGGTTGGGATATGCAAATTTAAAGGGCCCTGAACGGGGAAAGCAGGAGCCAAAAAAATATGGGAACCCCCCCAACACCCCCTAAACCGGAAGCAGGTTCGGAAGTATGGGGAACCCCCCACCCACGGGCCCTTGAAAAAAGGGAAGCGGACCAGAAGCTTTTAAAGAAAAGCCTAAAGCGTTTCCCTCCGCTGGGCCCCGGGCAATTATCGTTGGGAACGGGCCCCCGGAAAGTTTTGGTTTAAATAAGGGGGAAAAAACTGTCACTTTTTGGGAAAAACCCCTCTCCAAAATTATTTTTCTTTGGGTCCCGGGTTTAAGGGGGGGAACCCGGCTGTGTTCTCCATTTTTTTCCCTATGGGGGTTCCCCCATTTCAGGGGAAGGGGGCGGTGTTCTAAAATTCTTTTTTTTGGGAGTTTTCCCCCCCAGTCCAGGGGACCCGCTGTTTTTCTCTTCATTTTTCCTTAAAATGGGATTTTCCCAGTACCGGGAGCGCTGGTTCTCTCCATTTTTCCCCCCCCCCCCTTATGGGAATTTTCCCCCCCAAGTAAAGACACCCCCCGCCCCTGGGTGTTCTCTCCTTTCTGTTCTTATAAGGGAGTTCCCATTTACGGGGGAGCGCGTGTTCTCTCCTTTCTGTTCTATGGGGTTCCCATTTACAGGGGAGCGCTTGGTGTTCAGTGCCCTCTTTAACTCCCATAGAATAAATGAAAGGGTGATGAAAATCGGGGAGGGCCCCTTTCATTCTGGCTGACTTTTTCCCAGCTTTTCCCTTTTTTGAGAGGGGTTGCGGGGGCTCAGGTTTCCCGAGGGCATACCCTAGCATAAAAGGGCAATGGTGGTAACATTTCTTTTAAGGGGGGGATTTCAGAAAGGGACAGTAATTGGTGGTGGGGGGAGCAGAATAGCAGGGCCCCACAATTAACCACTACAAAGCGTTCACAGATTTTTCCAGCACATTTAGACCAGAGCTGTGCAGGAGAAGCTGAAGGCGGCTCTGCCCTCCATCAACAGGAAGATTCCCAGAGGTAAAACCCCCATGAATCATACACTGGATAGAGTTAATACCCCTTTAATCAGCGGCTTCAGGTGGCAGCCGGCGCCACATCCCCTCTGACGCCGTCACATTTTGATCACAGTTTAGAAACTGAAATATGATAGCTTAGGACAGAATGAAGAACAGGAAGCCTCGGCTCTGTAGTGGGTCACTGCATCCAATATCCAAACTAATGGACTCGCCCTCCACAAATAACAGGTAATAGGCAGCTCTATCCTGGGGAGGTGCGGAGCTGCCCTCCACAAATAACAGGTAATAGGCAGCTCTATCCTGGGGAGGTGCGGAGCTGCCCTCCACAAATAACAGGTAATAGGCAGTTCTATCCTGGGGAGGTGCGGAGCTGCCCACCACAAATAACAGGTAATAGGCAGCACTATCATGCGGAGGTGCGGAGCACCCCTCCAAAAATAACAGGTAATAGGCAGCTCTATCCTGGGAGGTGCGGAGCTGCCTCCACAAATAACAGGTAATGAGGCACTCTATCCTGGGGAGGTGTGGAGCTGCCCTCCACATATAACAGGTAATAGGCAGCTCTATCCTGGGGAGGTGCGGAGCTGCCCTCCACAAATAACAGGTAATAGGCAGCTCTATCCTGGGGAGGTGCGGAGCTGCTCTCCACAAATAACAGGTAATAGGCAGCTCTATCCTGGGGAGGTGCGGAGCTGCTCCGTGTATCTCTAGATATATATTACACCTTGTCATTCTGTAGCGCGGGCACAGACAGAGTAATGTGGAAATGCTCCGGACCAGGCAAAGTGCTCAGTGTATCACGTCAAGTATTAAGAAGGACCACACGGGCTTTTTAGCAGCATAAGGACTGTTACCACGGAGATTAGCAGCCGGTTCTGGTAGCGGTGCGGTCAGATCACTTCCCATTCATCTTCAAAGTCCGACTGCGCCAGAATGGCGTCCGACTTGGGAATGTTTGGGTGGTGGCTGTAGGTCTTGGTGAGACGCTGGAGGAGGGCCCCGCTGCTGCTCACGCCCCATAGCTCGTCCTGCGGGGTCACTGAAAGGAAATCACAAGTAGGTAGATCATTAGAGAGGTTGTGCCGAGTCGCGCTGCTCTGCCAGATCTTAGATTCGGGGCTGAACGCTGGGCCTGACCGCTGCGGAGGCGATTGCTAGCTAATATTGTGTAAGGGTCCTATAGGTTAAACTAGGATACGCTCATAATGCTCACTTGGCGACAGTCCAGACCAGCGGTGAGCAGTGTCTCGATGTCAGATCTGGCGGATGAGAGAACTTTAAAAGGGGCCCTCTTGCCACATTGATAGTCTATATTGGCCTTTGCCTACATGTTTAAAGCAAATTACCAAATACACTGCTGTTCTGATTTTGCTTTCCTTTAGATTTAGAGCAGTTCTCATCTCCTGCTTGTGTATACAAGCTTTCCATAGTAACTGCCTCTCTCTGCCCCTGAGCCCTGGCGGGGATGGGGAGGTCACTTCCTGCTGTGTCTTAGCAGAACAGGAGCTTGTTGAAGTTTCTTACTGACAAACTTTAAACCTAATGTCACTTATGTCCCTTTAACAGACTCAGCTAGGAATAACAGAGTGGAAATGCCAGTCACTGCTGTACATCTGCCACCCAGCCTGAACAGGAAGTGGGAGCCTGCAACTGTAGAACCACCCACAGCCTGACCAGGAGGTGGGAGCCTGAAGCTGTATAACCGTCCACAGCCTGAACAGGAAGTGGGAGCCTGAAGCTGTAGAACCACCCACAGCCTGACCAGGAGGTGGGAGCCTGAAGCTGTAGAACCGCCCACAGCCTGACCAGGAAGCTGTAGACACGCCCACAGCCTGACCAGGAGGTGGGAGCCTGAAGCTGTAGACCCGCCCACAGCCTGACCAGGAGGTGGGAGCCTGCAGCTGTAGAACCACCCACAACCTGACCAGGAGGTGGGAGCCTGCAGCTGTAGACCCGCCCACAGCCTGACGGTGTAGACCCGCCCACAGCCTGACCAGGAGGCGGGAGCCTGAAGGTGTAGACCCGCCCACAGCCACACCAGGAAGCGGGAGCCTGAAGGTGTAGACCCGCCCACAGCCGGACCAGGAAGCGGGAGCCTGAAGGTGTAGACCCGCCCACAGCCGGACCAGGAAGCGGGAGCCTGAAGGTGTAGACCCGCCCACAGCCGGACCAGGAAGTGCGAGCTTGAAGCTGGCTGTTCAGAGCAGGCTTTGTGAAACTGCCTGATGAGAAAACCCACTTAAGAAATTAATCATCACAGATGACTGATCAAAAAAGGTGTTTAAGGCCAGAAATTAAATTCAAAAAGTAAACTACTAATGTAGCCACGGCCCGTAAAGTAGGGGTCCAGCCTTCCCTCCATGTGAGGTCCTTTTTGCCCCGTTTTTATACCTCCCATGTTATTTCCCTTGGATACATTAGAAACCAGTTTCTCTAGATGTAAAACCTTTGTGCCATGAAGGAACGTCCGCAGCACGAGCCGCAGTGACACACACAGCCTTTGTGAGGCGCCGACTTGCCCTTACCTGTGAACCAGGACATATTTCCCGGGATTTTCTTCCAGTAGTCCCCGGCGGCGTTCTTTTCTGTAATTCCGTATCGTCTCGCTATATCTCCATTCGGGCACAGGGCCCAGACGGTTCTTGCACTCACTGCCAGCTGACACGCCTGCAGACCTGTGAAGCACATCAACACTTTACAAGCACATTTTTTTTTTTTTACTCGCTGCAGTATAAAAATAAAAAGCGAAGTGTCCTGACTAACAATCTGCCCTTCTATATACCCGCACACAGCTCCAAGCAAACCCCGTTCATGGATCCTGCAGGCGTGCGCTGCTCTCTTCTGTCTGGAAGTTATCGAAAACAAAGGAGCGGAGCAGCACAAAACTAGAGGATCAATTCAACCACGGTTTGTTTGATTTTGTAACCATGAAGACACCCAACTCTGCGCATGAGCCGCGCGCACCCGCCGAGCAGATTACGGAGGAGCCGCGCGGGTGGGGGGTGCAGTGTGTGCGCACTGACCAGCTTGCACTGGAGCTGCGCATGCGCAATCAACAGCGGATGTTGTTAACCAGGATAATCTGTAGATTTGCGCTTTTTTTTTTTTCTTATTCAAAAGCTTTATTGAAGATAAGATATAACAAGATAAGCATAACCGAATAAAGGTTCTACAGGGTACTTCATTAATCACAATTGCACACATGCAATCATAAGGTAAGGTAACAAGCATCGAGAGAGATCAGCACAGGTCCGATCTCTCTTCATTGAGCTTACACTTCGAAAGTATATGGTGTCTTAATGAATATTACTCATCAGGACATTGCAAATTGAGGCATACAAGACATGTACATAGCCCTTAGGGGAAATTAATGAGGTGCACAACCGCTAAATATTATGCTGGAAAAAATTGTCAGCGGCACCAACATAACTATCAAAACCTGCAGACCTATTAACACAAAACCTAAACTCGGCTCTGGAGAGATGGGTCCTATCCTGCAAGTATAGTGAACCAGCCACCTTATAAATAAGGCCATTCTGGTTTCAACTTACATGACAAAAAGAGAGAGTCCCTGCCTCGGGTACACTAGACTCTTGTGCAGCTAAAAGCACTGTCATCCGTCTGAGATATCCGCAGGTCTCGTTAGACATAAATGCAATCCTCTAATTGAAGGTGGCGTAATCTGGAGAGGCACAGAAGACCGTCCAGGCAGACCAAGTCGCCCAATACCTGGCCGTCATATGTTCTTTGTCAGCTCTGATTTCCTCCATATTCTGCAGAAAAAATATTTCTTTAAACCAGTCCGATATGGAGGGAATCACAGCCGTCCGCCACCGCCGGGGGATCAGTATCCTGGCCGCACTGAGCATGAAAATAATTAGGCTACCCTTAAGAGCGCAAATCGGTAGGGGTATAACGTTCAACAATAACACCATTGGATCATTCTGTAGCCTTATCCCCGTGGTTAAGAAGATAACTTGTAAAACCTTGCTCCAAAAGTTTTGTATCTCATCACATTTCCACCAGATGTGAGTCATTGTACCCTCTTCCCGGCCACATCTCCAACAATCACCAGATACCGAGGGGTATAGGGAATGGAGCAGGGCCGGAACCCTGTACCATCGGGATAGGATTTTAAAATTTAGCTCCTGCAATCTGCAGGAGAGTAGAGCTTTATATGAGAGAATACGAGCGTTTTGCCAGTCTTCGTCTACTATTGTCTTTCCCAGTTCCCTTGACCCACCTGCCTGATAAGCTGGTGGGGTTTTAGTACAGGAGCCTAAAAGTAAATCATAGACCCGCGAGATCGTATGGTCATATGGATGGCTGCCCACACACATCTCTTCAAAAGGGGTTAAAGCTCTATGAAAGTTCAGAGCGATCTTGTGAGTTGTGTAGAAGTGCGAAATCTGCCTATAGTTAAACCAGGAGAGTGAGTGGGCCGACAGGACATCCGGGACCTCCGACAGCTGTTTCAAAGATCGATTGGACAGTAGATCTCCCTGGGGGATCTGCCAGAGCCAACGCTGGGTTATGTAGGACCGGGATAAGAGGACCATCAGGGGTGAAAAGGGACGAGGACAATCCATACCTCCGCCAGGCTAACAAGGAGTTCTGCGCAATCCAGGGCAGGGCTATCACCCTCTTCTTGGGCAGGGCTACACTCCTCAGCCAGGGAAGCTGGGAGAGCTGACACCCACAAATCCGCTCCTCCAGTTGCACCCATTTTTTAAAATGGCCTCTACGATAAAGGTCTATGAACCTCGCAGAGATTGCCGCTATGTAGTATGCTTTGACTTCCGGTAGCGCCAAGCCCCCATCCTGCCTGGGTCTAATAAGAGTCGACTTCGCAATCCTCGCCCTCCTCCCACCCCACACAAAGGAACGCAAGCATTTGTCCAGGGCTTTGAAAAAGGTTTTAGGCAGCATAATGGGGAGTGTCTGAAATAAATATAGTAATCTAGGTAGAATAGTCATTTTAATAATATTTATACGACCCACCCATGAGAAATCTTTAGAGGACCACCGGTTCAAATCTGCCATTAAGGTGTTCAACAATGGCACAAAGTTTAATTCTTCCGTTTTTTGGAGATTGGATGGAATATTAACCCCAAGGTATTTGAAAGCCTCCTGCGCCCACCCAAATGGGAAATTCTGTTTCAAGAGGGCCACCATAGAGTCTTCTAGAGTTATATTTAAGGCAGTACACTTGGCCAAGTTAATTTTAAAATTGGATAGGGAGCCGAATACTTCCAGGGCGGACATCAGGGATGGGAGGGATGTCAATGGTTGGGTTATATAAAGGAGGAGATCGTCAGCAAAAGCCGCACATTTAAATTGTTCACCCCTGACCTGGAGCCCTTGAATATCTGTATTCTTTCTAATGTCCTGGAGTAAGTGCTCCAGGACTAGGACAAATAGAATAGGGGATAGCGGGCAGCCCTGTCTGGTGCCATTTCGTATATACACCGGAGACGACAGTGAGCCATTGATCCTGACTTGAGCACTTGGGTTCTGGTAAAGCGCCATGACACGTTGAAGCATGACAGGACCCATCCCCAGCTGGATAAGGGTAGACTGAAGAAAAGACCAGTCCACCTTATCAAAAGCCTTTTCGGCATCTAATGATAGCAACATGCAGGGCACCCCACTGGTACGCGCCCGATGGATTAAAGAGAAGGTCTTCAGCGTATTGTCTCAGGCTTCTCGAGAAGGTATGAACCCCACCTGGTCAAGACCAATGAGGTCCTCTAGAATGGAGTTGATGCAGATTTGCGCTTTTTTTTTTTTTAACAATAAATATGAAAGCATGTAAGGGTGGCCGTGCGCTTGAATACTGTAAGGACTGAGAAACTGCCACAGAGAACACCATCTACAACCAAAACTGGCTAAAATAAATGTTACCCTAAAAAAAAAAAAAAAACCCAAAAAAACACTGCAGGTGAAATGTAAAGTTCGCTCTGCCGGCACGACCTGACCTTTCTCCAGGACGTCTCATTTTAACGTGTTTTTATGCTTCTTGTATCGCAATAAAGTAGTTTTTAGAGACACTTTTTTGGCCTGTGGTTGATATTTGCAGTTAGTCTTTTGTGCTGGTTATATAGGTCTCGCTATATAGAAGTTAACCAGCCGGACTGCAGACAAGACAACCCATTGATAAGGTTGTTATCAGATCTGGTCGCTGGGACCCCTACTGGTCATGAAAACTGGATCTGGAAACCCCCAAGTGTCTAAGTGGCATACGTTTGTAAATTGAGGGGAAAAAAAATTAATTTTGCATCACTAGAGCCAAGGTGGTCCAATATAGAAAAAAAATACCCTGAATACTTACCCAGCTGTCCCTCCCGGTGATCCGCTCCACTTCACTTGCGGGTTCTTGTCCTGACACAGAGAAGAGCGCAACACAAACGAGCACGAGCCCCACCAGTGTTGGGGACCAGAACCCGGAACGTGAGGAATAGATCGCCGGGAAGGACAGCAGCGGGACACAGGTAGGTAAATATTAATTTTTTTTGTTCTATTTTGGACCACCCTGTCCCCAATGACTTTTTTTTCCCTTTTCTTCTTAAACCAGTGAATTTTTTTTTTTTTAGGGTTTTCCAATCCAGTAACTTTTTGCTACTAGAGAGTGGGGAGTTCTATCTATTCGTGTCTATGGCATATACCCAAGCATACTTGCGCGCCTGTATCTGCAACTCCCATTGTAATTAATGAGGAGCTCTGTGCACATGCAGCCATCTCTCCAAGGCAAACTGGTAGTGAGGACCTGCTGACCACAGTCCCGTACCTATATGCTACTGGAGAGCGGGGAGTTCTTCCTAGTCATGTCGGTGGCTTATACCTGCGCCTACTCACTCACCTGTAACTGCAACTCCCATTGAAATTGATGGGGAGCTCTGCACACACACAGCACACGAGGCAGGCTGGTAGTGAGTACATGCTGATCACAATCCCAAAAATACCCAGACAGGAAAACCCCTCTAAGATAACTGGGCTGAATAAGAGCACGGCTTTGTCCTTACCAGGTACATGTTCCCAGTCGACTCCGACGGGCATCTCCTCAGTGATACCAATCCTCACGTACACATTGCACTTGTTATCCAGCGTCCACAGCATGCTGTCATTCGGACTAGAGTAAACATTTATCAGGTTGATCCCTACAGGCTGCAAAAAAAAAACAAAAAAAAACCACAAAGTAAAGTAAAGCATCGATCAAGCCTTTATGCTTTCTGTCAGTGAATGGGATCCTGACAATATCTAAATATAGGCAATCCTCCCATTTTAAAACATCCTAGCAGCACAATTTTTGCTCCTGACCCGGACTCTAGACTAACAGTTGTCGCCTGCACTGATACACTGTAGCAGATCCTCAGCTGTTCAAGTTTATTTCACATCATGGATGAAAGCAAAACCATCCCTATTCACTGTAAGCAAGCAGTGATCTTGGAAACAACGTGAAGTCCTTATTTTTCTGTTAGGTGTCTGGCTGGAATGAGCAGCGAGGATTCGGGGGCAGCGTGGCTCTGGGCTTTCCTGCTCGCACCATTTGAGGTGAGGGTTATATTTAGCCGCCATCGCTGCGGTGTTTATACACTGTCCTGACTTCTGCTTTACATCAGGTGCGATGCGCGAGGTCATGTGGAAAGTATGCGGCAGCCGGCGGCGGATTCTCCGGATAATTCACTGGATTTACGACCATTATTAGACGTCGGCGGCAGTACTATCCGAATGCAAATAATACTTCCTGCTCATCCGCTCATTAAATCACATCCAGTTTCCGTTCCCAAGAAGCAAAGTGTTCGCCGTAACCAGAGGAGCAGGAAACACTTACAGGGGTCGTCTGCACTGAGGTCAATACAGCTCAGTCATTGAATGATAAAAAGTTCTGCAACTTTCTGATGTACTTTTTCAACACCTCTGCCTCCTGTCAGTGAATGAGAACATCAGCCTAGAAGATCTATGGAGTCACCGAGTAGGAAGAGCTTAACTCCGATTTCATTCAATAGGGAAGACAGGGATCAGGGGGTCAGGATTTTAACCAGTTCCTTTGTTTTCTGCGCGTTGAGCAGGGTCTGAGGTGTAGGGTAGTGATCCATCACAGACCAATGCCTGATATTGCTCTGGACACCACCCGAGCCCAGAGGTGGCGGCAGCAGGTCCGGTAAGTCGCTCGGTGCGGCCTCCATGGGTCCTGTCCTGCAGCACGTCCCACAGATGCTAGATCAGGATGAGATCTGGGGAGTTTGGAGGCCGTGTCACCACCTGCAGCTCTTGGTCATGTTCCTGGAGTACTTTTGCAGTGTGGTCCCCGGGGGACGTTATCCTTCTGAATAAGCCCCTGCCATTATCCAGTGCCGGGGATGGAAGGGGGGAAAGGGGGGGGGGGGGGGGGGAGTGGCTGTACAATGGTTAGGTAGGTGGAACGTAACATGGTAACATCCACTGGGGTTGGGGCCTCCCCCAGAACATGCCCCTCTTTCCCACCATCTTGTCTTCTTTCCCATCCGGCACCCCCCTTCCCCCGGGGAAGTGATCCCCCCCGCCGTCCACAGATGCAGGACCCCGCAGGACACTGCCCATCCCCCCCCAAATCCTTTCTTCTTCCCATAGTGATTGGAAAATTCTTCCCCCGGTAAAGATCCCACCAGACGTACACATGATGCTGGACCCCAAAAGGATATTGCCATCACCTCCGCCCTTGTTTTCCCCCCACAAGCACCCGTTTTTCCTCTTCACCAGGAAAGTGATGATCCGCGCACTTTGATGCAGGCCTCCCGGGACATTGCCCTCACCTTGCCTTTTTGTCTTCTTCCCATAACGCCCCTTTGGTAAAATTTTTTTTTTCCCAGGTAAGTGAACACCCGGTGCACACAGGATCTAGGACCCCCAGCAGACATTTCCTCCAGCCCCATTTTGTCTTTTTCCCCAAAATGCACCCGGCATCATCCTTCCCCAGGAGTTAGCACCGCTGTACAAAAAATGCGGGGACCTCCAAAAGGATATTGCCCATCACCTCCGCCATCTTGTCTTCTTCCCACAATGCACCCCAGTATCATCTCTTCACCAGGTAAGTGATGCATCCGACTGCACATATGATGCTAGGACCTCCAGCAGGACATTGCCCATCACCTCCGCCATCTTGTCTTCTTCCCATAGTGGTGCCATCTCTTCCCCAGGTAATTGATGGACCCGTTCATCCACATGATAGATAACGTGATTCATCAAACCAGACCGACTTCTTCCATTGCTCAAATCCTGTGTGCATTTTCGGTGGTGGACAGGGGCGTTCCAAAGCTTTTGTTCCCCTGCGTTGTCCTGACACCTTTCCATTATCTCCAGCAGGAACTCTTCCAGCAACACGTGCTCCAGTCACTCTTCTTTGGGATCAGACCAGTTGGGCTATCCCTTCTCCTTTACCCCCTTCACACACCAATGAAGCCGGAGGCCCCTGCTTCTGTTTCCAGCCACTGGCTTTCCTTCCACTTTCGGTAGGTACTAACCACCACGCACCATGAACACCCCCACAAGACCTGCCATACTGGACAAGCTCTGACCCCATCGTCCTAGACATCACTATTTGGCCCTCGTCAGTCAGATCCTTACTCTTACCTATTTCCCTTCTTCTAACTCGAAATTCCAGACCCGACTGTCTAATATATATCCCCCAAGAGGCGCCATAGTCACCAGATAATAAATAGGGTTCCCTTCACCTGATCAGTGTATGTGCAATCAACTTACATGCATTTATAGAGACCGGATGTACGACCCTCCTATTACCTGTATCGGGGGCTCGATCATGATCCACGCAGGCAGCATCATACTCGGATTGAGCGGCTGCGTCCCCACTCGGAAGTAAACCACTCCGCTGGTGTCACAGGCCCAGATGTGCTGGTTTCCGCAGGACAGACTGCACAGCTTCACCGGACCTAGAACATAATGGGGCATGTGTGAGCACGACCACGGACATATGGCGGTATACTCTATGGGCCTTATGTATGAAAAAGTCTAAGAGTAAGAATGTCTGTCTCCAACCGGAGCCCAGGGCGTCCAACCGGAGCGTCCAACCGGAGCGTCCAACCGGAGCCCAGGGCGTCCAACCGGGGCGTCCAACCGGAGCCCAGGGCGTCCAACCGGAGCGTCCAACCGGAGCGTCCAACCGGAGCGTCCAACCGGAGCGTCCAACCGGAGCCCAGGGCGTCCAACCGGAGCGTCCAACCGGAGCCCAGGGCGTCCAACCGGAGCCCAACTTTTATTTTCCCAGAGCAGTGTATGAAATGAAAGCAGAGCTCTGACCGGTTGCTATGGTCAACAGAGACAGTCTTAAATCTAGACCGTTTCATACATAAGGCCCTATACTTATATACATTAATCTGAGACTTCTCACTATTGGCAGTGATCGCGGCACCAGACGGTGATCCAGGGGTTAAGAGATTTTTCTGGGATTTTATAAATAGCTCCAGGGTAACAGAACACGAGCCGCGCTCAGCGCTCTATAATCCGGGGGCCCGAATGTGGGTTGTTTATTTGTCAAGGGCCATGAACATATCCCATTCAACAGCATCAGGAGGTCTTACAGATCCTTTACACAGATCGCTCATCCATATGACCGTTCACAGGAATGTCCGTTCCCAATAATTACCCCGTGCAAAACACACTGCGATCAGGCAGCGACCGCTCATACACGACGAGCATTCATGCTACTAGTTGTAGACCTGTGAGGAGACTCCTTTTAATGGAATACTCTCACCACATTGACTGGCTTTAAAAGGGGTTGTCTCACTACAGGGATTGATGCCATTTAGGTTAAAGATCTTGCAAAAACAAGTCGCTTTGCAATATGTGTCCATTAACAGTCTCCTGCCTATTCCAAGATATCCCCTCTTGTATGGGCTGCATCAGCTCCTCAGGTCGCTATAGCTACAGACCTGTTCAATCTCTCCTGATAGGCTGCCCGCACTGGTTGCTATGCACTGACCTGTTCATCTTCCCATATTGCATCTAGTCGCTAACTCAGACGTTTATCCTCAGCAGCTCGTCACTGCAGGCCAGTAGAAGACAGTAACATGCCGAGGAATTCAAAAATGAAACTGAAAAAACAGGACTGAGGTATGATGTAGTGAGACAACCACTTTAAACATAGAGGCAATGGTAACTAAAGACTATTACCAAATACATTGCTGTTCTGATTCAGCTTCCTTTCAGAGTTACAGCAGTTCTTGCCCCCTGCTTGTATACACCAGGTTCCCTAATTTACCGACCACCTCGCTCTGCTCCAATGGTGGCCAGGACAGCGAGGTCACTCACTGCTGTGTCTTATCAGCAGCACAGGAGGTTATGTTTCTTATTGACAAATTTTAGAAAAAGGTTTTTTATTTCCAGGGACCGGAGGTTTTTAAAATTTCCAGGGTAATACTTAAAAATTTAAAACCAATTCTAAAATTTTTTAACCCTGTTGAAATTAAAACAAGGGGACCTTTCTTTAAATTTTAAATGTAAAAAAACCCTTTTTTTCCAGCCCCCCAAAGGAAAATTTTTAAATGTTTGGAAAAATTTGGGGAACCGGGAATTCTGAGGGGAAGGGGGCCCTTGAAAATTTCCCCCGAGAAATTAATAAAACCAAGTTTATGAACAAAGGGGTGGTTTTTCCGGGGAAATAAAGATCGTTTTACATAGGAAAGGTTTCTTTAAATGAAAAAAAGCAATTTAAGTGCCCATTTTAAAAGGTCTTTCCAGAGGAAGGGTTTGTTAAACCAGATTCGGAAAAGGGGTCAAAATTTTCCGGGATTAAAAATAGAACAAGGTTTGTGCCCAATTAAGGAAAGGGGTTGGTTTTCTAATGTTAAAAATAAAATTTTTTGGGGAAAAGGATACCAGGGGAAAAGGGTTCGGGGGAAAATTTATAAGGGAACCAATAAAACCCAAGGGGTTTGGGCCTTCTAAATCGGGGTTTCAAATTTAAAATAAAAAGGGGGTTTTTTATTTTGACCGGGGATTTTGGAAAGATTCGGGTCACCAAGGAGTAAAAAAATTTATAACAATTTTAAAACCGGGAATTCCCTGGAGAAGGGGCGGTTCTTTTTGAAAAAAAAGGGAAAAGGGTTTTGCCCAATTTTGGAAAAGGGTCGGAAAATTTTAATGTAATTCATTTTGGGCCCTTTTTGGGGGAAAAGGTCTTTTTCCAGAGAAAAAGAACCGTTAAACCAAAATTCCAAAAGGGCCCCGGGAAACATTTCTAAGATGTAATAATAGAACAAGTTTTTTAAGTGCCCAAAGGTTTCCCGGAAAAGGGGTTGGATACTTTTCTAGATGTAATAATGAACAAGTTATTGACCGGGTTTTTCTGGAGAAGGGTCTGGATACTTTTCTAATTGTAAAATAGAACAAGTTAAAGTGACCAGGATTCTGGAAAAAAGGGTCGGGAACATTTCTAGTTTGTAATAATAGAACAAGTTTAGTGCCCGGGATTCTGGGAAGGGTCTGGAACATTTCTGGGATGTATTAATTTTAACCCGGTTTTAGTGACCGGATTCGGGGAAAGGTCTGGATCCCATTTCAAATTTGTAAAAAATAGAACAAGTTATAGTGGGGGGTTCTGGAAAAGGGCCCCCTAACATTTCTAGATGTAATAATTAAAAAGTTTAGGGGACCGGGTTTCTGGAGAAGGGTTTTGGATACATTTTTTAATGAAATAATAGAAGAAAATTTATAGTGCCCGGGGTTTCGGGGAAAAAGGGTCTGGTTTCATTTCAAGTTTGTAAAATCTAGAAAAAAAGTTTTTAGTGACCGGGATTCGGGAAAAGGGGTCTGGTTTACATTTCTGGGATGTAATAATAAAAACCAATTTTATAGTGACCGGGATTCTGGATCAAGGCTGAGTTGGATGGACGTCTCTCCTCTTCAGCATAACCGTCTAATAAATGACCAGAAAGCATGGGCAGGATTTTCCTCTACAGTAACCGCAATCACTCAGACGGTCTCCAAGCAACTCCCTCTTTTTCCTTACAAGCAGCGAGCTTTTTTAAAGAAGTTTTTTTGGGGCAGCTCAAAATGCACAGATCTCCCAGGTAAAATCCCACGGGAAAACACCTGGGGGGGCCCCGCACCCCAAACAAACCCCCCTGGACCGGCCGGGTCATATTCCAACCACATTTTGTACAAAAAGGGGGGTGGGGGGAAAGACACCAGCCCATGAAGGTCGGGGGCCCACCAGAAAACGGGAGGGGAGATGTGGCGGGAAGCTCCCCCGTCAATCAGAAATAGCTCGTGCTCCAGGGTTGGTTTTCTCCCTTAGGGGGCCCACTCCCCCGCTATTCGGACTCTTCCCCTACAGCCCCTTTTTAAAAACAGAACATATCAGTTTTGGGGGAAATTTTGGCCTTTAGTGAGGACGACGTGTTCATGGGCCCCCTCTGAAATGCTCACCCAACACAAGACGCAATAAAAGGAGAAACACACAAGATTTTAGAGCAGCCCCATTTTTTATTATCCCTCAATGTGTGGGAGCACGAAAAATCAAAGCCGAGGCCGCAGACGGTTTCCGCACCCGCCTAAACCCCCCTTTAAAGGGCCCCGGAAAACCAATCCCCGACCTTCTGGGGGGAAAAAACCCCCCGGGTTTCGCGGGGAAAAACCCGGGTTGGTTGTTTACTCCAACCTCTTTTTTTTAAAACCCAAAATTTGCAAAGGGGCCCCAAAAAAAGGATATTTCCCGCCCCTCTTTTTGGGGGAACCCCCGGGGTATGGGGCCCCCGGATTCACCGGGTGGTCCACCTGGCAAAATCCCTTGTTAAACCCCCCACTGTGTTTGGGGGGGGAAAATAAAACCGGATCGTCACCTTGGAAACCGTAAAAACCCCCCTGTTAAAAGGGCCCCAAACAGAGGATGTCACTGCACCTCTGCTTTAAACCCCACTGTTATGGGGGCCCGAAACAGATGATGTCAATGCCCCCCTCTTTCTTAACCCAAAAATGTATGGGGCCCCGGAGCAGCGAGTCCCCTGCACCCCTGTAACCCTATTTGTTTGGGTCCCGGGGGCAGAGAAAGTCACCTTTTCACCCCTGCTAACCCTACGTGTTTTGGGCCCCCCGGAACGGGGCGGTGTCACTGCACCTCTGCTAAACCCCCCTGTGTATGGGGCCCCGGAGCAGAAGGGTGTCCTGCCCTCTGTAACCCTACTGGTTGGGGTTTTAAAAGGGGGGGCCCCGGAGCAGGGGGGATGTCACTGCAACCCCTGCTAAAACCCCACTTTTGTATGGGGGGCCCCCGGGGGAGAAGGATGTTTACTCACCTCTGGGTAAAACCCCCACTTGGGATGGGGGCCCCCCAGCAAAACGGGTGTCACTGCACCTTCCCGCTAACCCCACTGTGTATGGGGGCCCTGGACAGCGGGTGTCACTGCACCCCCTGCTAAAACCCCAATGTGTATGGGGGGGCCCGGGGGCAAATGGATGGTTTCACCCCTGCTAACCCTACGGGGTATGGGGCCCCGGGGAAAAAGGATGTCACTTGGAAACCCCTCTAACCCTACTGTGTAGGGGGGCCCCCCAGCAGAGGATGTTTATGCAAAATTGCTAAAAACCCACTGTGTATTTTGGGGGCCCCCAGAGACGGGTTCACTGCACCTCTGCCCAAAACCCAATGTGTTGGGGCCCGGGGCAAGGAGTCACTCACCTCTGTAACCCTAGTGTTTGGGGCCCGGAGCAACGGGGTGTCACTGAAACCCCTGCTAACCCCCCTGTGGGATTGGGGGCCCGGAGCAGACGGAAGTCACGCACCTCTGCTAAACCCTACTGTGTATGGGGGCCCCCCGGGAAACAGACGGGTGTCACTGCAACTTTTGCTAACCCTAAATGTGTATGGGGGGCCCGGAGCAAACGGATGTCAGTGCACAATTAAAAATTTGCAGCAAAAATCCACATGGATTTCAGAATGTCAACCAACCTGAAAGAGAAGTTCCAGCTGTTTGACCATTGCATGCAAAGTGCAGTGCTGGCCTCAGGCATTAAAAGGTTAAGTTTCCCTCAAGTGTTTACTTGTATTTCGAGGTAAAAACAATCCCATATAGAGCGAAGGAATGGTGCAGCCCTTGAAGACAACATTCCAGTGCCTGACATTCAGCGCGGTCCCAGCTATGCGCGACTTGTCCAAGATATCGCTGTCACATGAGTCTCCAGCTGTTGACATATGTCGGACGGACGTCACGGAGCGAGCGGCCGGCGTCGAATATCACTTACAAAGCTGCGTGGCTGTCCTGTTCCCTCGCTAGCGGGTACCTGCTGTGACACGCACCCACCGACACCAAATCTCTGCTGCTGGGGACACCTATGTGCGGCTGTCAGGAGTGAACCATGACAACGACATTGAAACCCGCCACTCTGGGGGCGAAAACGGAGCAGGCGCTCTAAGTATAGATGTCCTAACACCGATAGTATAACCTTAAACAGATGTCACCCTGCACAGGGGCATGTGATGTCCGTGGACAAATATTGGGCTTACAGAGGACAAAGATGCAGCGGCGACGGTCTCAGGTTGCACTGCAAGTTTACAAACTGTGTACAAAAAAAGTGGGAGAAAGTGCCTTAAATTTGCTAATATCAGATCTAGAACGGTATTAGCCCAATGTACAGTGATATGTGTATAATACGCACAACCAGCTCATCAGACATCTCTATGTATGGACCAGCCGTGACCCCAGCAAGAAAAACGAATATATGGTCGCGACATGTCCTCTAACTACCATAGAGCCAAAGACATGGGACAATGCCTTTAAGGGGCCTTCCCATCTGGCTGTTTTGCAGAGCCTGCTCTTCACAGCCAGCTTCAGGCTCCCCACTTCCTGGTCAGGCTGTGGGCGGGTCTACAGCTTCAGGCTCCCCACTTCCTGGTCAGGCTGTGGGCGGTTCTACAGCTTCAGGCTCCCCACTTCCTGTTCAGGCTTGGGGCGGGTCTACAGCTTCAGGCTCCCCACTTCCTGTTCAGGCTGCGGGCGGGTCTACAGCTTCAGGCTCCCCACTTCCTGTTCAGGCTGCGTGCGGGTTACAGCTTCAGGCTCCCCACTTCCTGGTCAGGCTGCGTGCGGGTCTACAGCTTCAGGCTCCCCACTTCCTGTTCAGGCTGTGGGCGGGTCTACAGCTTCAGGCTCCCCACTTCCTGTTCAGGCTGCGTGCGGGTCTACAGCTTCAGGCTCCCCACTTCCTGGTCAGGCTGTGGGCGGGTCAACAGCTTCAGGCTCCCACTTCCTGTTCAGGCTGCGGCGGGTCTACAGCTTCAGGCTCCCCACTTCCTGGTCAGGCTGCGTGCGGTCTATCAGCTTCAGGCTCCCCACTTCCTGGTCAGGCTGTGGCGGGTCTACAGCTTCAGGCTCCACTTCTGGTCAGGCTGTGGGGGGTCCTACAGCTTCAGGCTCCACTTACTGTTCAGGCTGTAGGCGGGTCTACAGCTTCAAGCTCCCACTATACCTGGTCAGGCTAGTGGGCGAGGGTCTACAGCTTCAGCTCCAATTCCTGGTCAGGTGTGGGCGGGTCTACAGCTTCAGGCCCCCACTTCCGGGTCGGGCTGGGGCGGTTCTTCAGCTTCAGGCCCCCCACTTCCTGTAGGCTGGGCGGGTTCCACAGCTTCAGGCTTCAGTTTCCTGGTCAGACTGTGGGTGGTTCCACAGCTTCAGGCTCCAGTTTCCTGTTCAGGCTGTAGGCGGTTCTATAGCGTTGACTAACATTTCATCTCTGCTATTCCTAGCTAAGCCTGTTAGAGGAACATTAGTGATGGAGGGGTCTAAACAGCAGAGGGGTTAAAAACAGCTGTAAAGGGTTAAAGTTTGTCAGTTAGAAACTTAAACAAGTGTCTGTGCTGCTGGTAAGACTCAGCAAGAAGTAACGTCACCATTTCAGGACACTTCTAGACCAGACAGAGGTCGACGGTAACCTAGGGAAGCTTGTGCACACAATCAGGAGATGACAACTTCTAACTCTGAAAGGAAGCAAATTCAGAACAACAATGTATTTGATAATGGTCTCTAATTACCTTTGCCTGCACGTTTGAAGCTAATCATTGTGCTAAGAGTGCGCCTCAAATATAATATCACACGGATGGGTGTAACGAGATCGGTTTTTTCTGCTGCAGGTCGCCAGACATCCATGGCAGGAAGTGGGCACAGTTATAGCTCCAATAAGGGTCATCATCCTGCTTTTATGGATCCCTAATTGCAGCAGGAAACATTATTGGAGGTCACCTGTAATGGTAACCACATCAAGCGTCCTCCAGTTTTTCCAGAAACAGACACTTATTTCACTTTTTTTTTTCTTTTTTTTTACTGTATCTTGGTCTTTCCAACAGCACAATTCTCCAAACACCTGAATGAAGGACAAAAAGACACTTTTTTTTGGTCTCTGTCAGGTAATGGAGGTCTATGGAAAGGTTCACGGAATATGCCAGGAGCCTGAGCAGCCCCTATGATAATCTGGCACTGGGAAAGCAGAGTAAAAAAAAAAAAAAAAAAAAAAAGAGTCATACATTCGCTCTCAATGCAGGTGGACTTACCCAGCTGAGACAGATCCAGTTTTGTCCAATGCATCCCGGTTGGGCAGGTCCTGGACAAGCTTAGTGCAGGCCTATCTGAACACACGCCCATGGTTCATCTTAGAGCCCACACCAGATTGCCCCCCCTACCCGCGCAGGCCGGACATATGGGATATCATTCGTGTCGGGGGGGAGCTGCACTGTGGAGGGTCTGTATGGAGTAGTCAGGTCGCTCAAGCTAAACAAGTCTTTTCTGCTTTGGGACATCCATAGGACATTTCCTGCAAATGTGACATCACCAAGCTGAGTCAAGATGAATAAAGGGCACTAAGCTGCACAAATTCAGATATTGAGGCGAGGAGCTGAGACTACTGAACTTTATAGGGGTATTCGCGAGTAGAGGCGAGAAGGAGCTGAGCTTCTCGTGATCTATAGGGTTATATGAACTGAGGGATGAGATGCTCAGAGCTCTTTGTATATAGGTTTATGATTATGGAGAGAAGCTCGAGCTCTGTGATATAATAGGGTTATATGACAGACGGGAGAGAAGAGCGAGCTATGATACTCATAGGTTATATGACCAGAGGTGAAGGGAGCTGAGCTATGTGATATATAGGGTTTATAGAGATAGGTGAGTGAAGTCTGAGCTCTGTGATATTTAGGGTTATATGACAGAGAGAGAGGAGCTGAGACTCTGTCGATTTATTGGGTTATAGCGATATCGCGGAGAGACCAGAGAGAAGCTACTTGCTCTATGAAACTTTAGGGTTTATGAAATAGTCGGAGAAAGAAGCTCCAGAGCTATGTGATATAAAGGGTTTATATGACAGGAGGCAGAGAGACGCTCCTGAAGCACTCTGATATACTTGGGTTTATGGATAGGTGAGATATCTCGAGAGTAGCTCGGAGCTTCTGGAGACTATCATTGGGTATACTAAGACTGAGCGTAGAGGAGCTGAGCTCTGTGACTTCTATAGGGTTTATAGGGTCTATCCGAGAGTAGAATGCTGAGTTCTGTGTATATAGGGTTATATGGTAGAGTGAGAGGTGCTGAGCTCTGTACGATCATATAGGGTTATATGACTAGAGGAAGAGGAGCTGAGGCTTGTGATATATAGGGTTATATGATTAGAGGGGAGGAGCTGAGATATGTGTTACGTCATATTTTATATAATAATTTGGTTTTTTGGGGTGCACACACTTTTTTGGGGCCCTTTTTCTTTGGCACTTTGGGCTGTTTTATCGTACTTTCCCTTAGGGTGTGGGACCACGACTATATATATATATATAATACTATATACTATATATTCGGTCCAACACCTAAGGGAAAGTACAATGAATGAAACAGCCCAATAGTGCCAAAGAAAGGCCAGTGGCAAAACCAATAATTAATCCTATTCAGCAAAACTCCTCTTACACAAGGTACATAATGAGTGTTATATTGAAGGGTTGTCTCATATGCATACAGTGCCTACAAACTAGATTTAGTGAATTTAATGGGTAACCCAAGGCATCGTTGAACCTGTTTGTGCGTAAAAATTAAGGCGTGGTTTAAAATTCTTCTAGGAATTAATGATAAACGCTATTTGTGAGGAATTAGGGAATCTCTATTGCAGGACCATTACAGGAGTGTGAGAACCATTGAACTGATTTATTAGAAGATGGTTTGAATGGTAATGAAGTGGCACCAAACTGATTCAAGACATAATAGCCATCAGGTTTCCACCCACAACAAGAGTCACCGGAAATAGATATGGTTTCCCTGAAATTGTTAATGATAAGATCTTGAGTCTTTAACGAAACAAAAAACCACCTTTCTGGGGGGGGATAGACAAAATCTTAACCCAACAAGAGATTCCAAGCTTGAATTTGATTTTCTCTTGAATCAGACATTACTGACATAATATTAAAACCCCTCAGATAAGGGGGGGGGCAAATATTGTGGTCATGGACCATTTGGGCCTATACTCAGATGTGTATGCAGACTTCTGGAGGATCGGACAGGATATGTTATCCTGGGATGTGGAACACCACGGAAAGATTTCTGGGGTGAACATTGAATCTATTTATTATATATGGTGTAGCATTGAAGGGATCCTGTCAAAAGGAATGAGGCTTGCTTTCTTACTTTCCCGAGAAAAAAAAAAAAAAACAACCACAAGTCGCAACTTTTTACAGCATCTACACCAAGGTGCAATAAAGGTTTGGTCCCAATGAGAGGTCGGCGCCCCGCATTGTGTAGCAGGGTGGGTATTGATTCATTGACAAAGAATATGGGAATATATGTGGACAAGGTACCTCAGGGACTACTGTTATTGTCTTCATTCTTATATGTGGAGATACGGCTGACCTCATAATGATAACACTGCGAGGGGAATCCAACATCGAGAAGGGATGATTTGGCTTGCACTAGTGGATGTGGAGGCACTGTACTAGTAGCTAATTCCGCTCCCACCTGGGGCCTCCATGCCGTGAAATATTTACTTGGAGATGACGGCGGCGTGCGAGACCATTTGTAAAAACATAACAAAATGGTTCTTGAAAAATGTTGGAATTCTATTCTTACATCATCAACTGATTTCATCTTGGAACCAGGGTCTACCACCCAGCTCAGGAGGATACCGCTATTGGAGCCCATGCGCTCCCACGTAAGCATAATCCTCACTTTCCTGGGCCTGGTGGGAGAGGGCCCTGGTGATTTCGGAGAGGAAAATGGAGCGGGTTTACCAAATAAAATTCTATACTGGGGCAGATTCATAGCATGGACGTCTTCAGTGCTGTGGCAGGCCACGGAAGCCCACCCCAACGAGCGTCGTTTAAGAGAATTTATCCAGGTGTTGAACACTAATGAGATTGGGTTGAAATTTACATTTGAGATACATTATGTCAGAAATAGACTTTTTTGGATCTTAGGATTTTCAGGGCTGCATGATTGGGGTTACATACAAACTGGACTCATCGTAAGGAGGACGGCTATAATAGCCTCTGCCGGTGGATTCATATCACCCTGAAAAACTAAAACAGAGGTATAACCCAAAGGTCTAATACCTACGTATTTGTAAGAAAATGCTCCAGAATAAGAGATTTTACCAACAGGCAATTGACCCTCAAGGATAGGTCTCTGGAAAAGGGGGATA
Organism: Phyllomedusa bahiana; assembly: GCA_025379985.1. NCBI lineage: Eukaryota > Metazoa > Chordata > Amphibia > Anura > Hylidae > Phyllomedusa > Phyllomedusa bahiana. The sequence continues at coordinate 83,930 of JAODAL010005709.1, read as the reverse complement.
TCCTCAATCAGTATTGAAGGACTGCATTTAAGAACGCACTTAGGAGTAAGGAAACCATTATTAAACCGAGGGGGACCAGAGATGAAGAAACCCTTTTCTAGGGATCATATATAGGCACATATGACTAACAGAAATAATGATGTATAATGATTCTATTGCGGAGATAATGGGGGGTATATTGCCATTGTGAATAAAGATCTAAACTGGCTGTCTCTCTAAAAATCCTCACACGTCACATATAGAAGAGGTAAGGTCATTGAGGGATAGGCTGATTCACAAGGCCATCTATACGTCACCAAAAACCAACAGGTACATGGCAACATTCGTCTAGAACGTAAAAAAAACGTTGGAATGTTTAGATGCGGAAGATGACATTTTACATGTATATCTGTCAGGGTACTAAGGAGTGGGAAGAGTTCGGTGAACCGGCCGAAGACTCTATGCGATTCGTGATTTTATAATTTCTGTACCAGGAAGTTGTTTAATCTCTGTAATTGTCAGGCTGGGGCAAAAACAATATATAGGCACTAGACAGAACAGACAGTTAAAAATCCGCATTGTGTGTTGAACACTCATAGGGGAAGCGGACTGTGCTACTTAAGTAGTCGACCACCCCTCTTGCAAAGCATATATGGATCGGAGCAATTGACCGGGAGATTCATCGCGGCCTGATGTTCCCGTGCATGGGGATAAAGATAAAACTCAACATTATGGAAAGGGAAATCTTGATTAAAAATTTACTTTGTAAGGAAACAGAGTGGACCTTTTAGAATGAAAACATTCAGCACGAGGGTCTTAACGAACTTCTATATTTGGCTGTTTTTATTTAAATTTACTGAGTGCATATATATTTTAACGTGGTCTTTGGTATCCTGGTAGGCTCATCAAGGATAGAAATGGGGTTGATTGTATTCTGGGCGAATAGCCTTAGGCATTTTTTATCTCAGGGATTATATATATTCTTTATCCAGAAACTTTACTACTACTTATACATCATGTAATGATTCATTTTTTCAAATGTTGGTTCTCTGTTATCGATTAGTATCCCTCTTTTAGATCTTTTATGGTAGATTTGGCCAATGAGGATCTAGTGGCATCGGTCTACCGCAATGCCCTCTTTCCACTCCACTTATCCCCCCTCCCCCCCCCTGACCACCCCCAAGCATTTCTATAATGTATATTAAGCTGTATACTGTTCGCCCTTAGTGGTATTTAATGATTGTATACCATATATCTAATTATTGGGAATGTAATTTGGGTATGAGAGATGGGTTCTTGCTTGCCGTGCTGTTGATGATGTAGGTTTGGTTACTTGAGCTGACGCCAATCTCTGGATTAGATGGAGAAATGAAACTGGACATCTTGCCTATATAACATCTTTGTGAAATTGAGATGGGATGTGGTGGGAGAGTATGAGTGGGAACGCGGTTGGTTTGGCGCCACCCTATGTGTTGCGCATAATGATCCTGGCGGTTGATGATGCCGGCGCATGCGCAGTAAAAATGTGATGGGAGCGTTCGGCGCCGCCGCGGCTTAAGGGTGGTGCTGGTTGTCATGGTGCCGCTCTGTGCCACGCATGCCGCAGTAGCGAGCTGAAGGTGCAGAGTTATCGGCGCAGGTGCGCGGCGTACTCGGCACTGAGTTACCATGACTCCGCCTAACGCCGGCGCTATGCGCAGTAGACGTTTTGAACGCGCCGAGGGGGTGAGCCACCTGAGGGCGGTAAACATCGGTCATTTGAACCTATTTAGATGGGATATAGAACCATAGTAACCATCAGCATATCGAGGAGACTAATTCGTTGACCTCAGTTTGGTTGTGTGAGTTTCCCACTAGGAGATTTCCTCCCGATGGACCCCATATATGGAGGGGGGAAAACCTACGTCGAGGATAAGGGTTTGATGTATCTGAGAGGACGTTGGATAAATGTTATCTTATGGATCCTACAAGAACTGATTGATATAGCATTTTACCCTATAATTGAAAGAGAAAAATTGCAGTGTTTCATATCAGTGAACTGTGAGCCTTTGAGAACTTAATATGGACTCTACATGTAGAGTGGTAACTGTTTGGATTTTTGAACTGATATACTCTTTAAAACACTGTACAGAAAATATATATATGTTAATAGTTTTGGTGGTTGATAGGGAACACGCATATGTGATTTTAATAGGGTGAGCCAACAAAGACCCTAGGCCGTCCTTATCGGGGACGATTACTTGGTTAATTTGAGGTATAAGTGTAGAAAAGAGATAGGGACAGTGTGCTGTATATGTTATATATAAGAATATATTGTTGGAGGTAGACTTGATGATACGTACATTCGTAATTTTGTATGGGATATATATAAAGTTATATGTTTAGGAGTTTGGATTTGTTTAGGGATTTTCATCCAGTGACTGGTTTGTTATTCCAAATCCATATAGATACTATTTGTTCTGAGGAAATTTTTTCTGTGATTTTTTATATGATAGAGGAGAGGAGCTGCGCTCTGTGATATATAGGGTTATATGATAGAGTGAGAGAAGCTCGTAGCGCCTGTGATATATAGGGTTATATGATGAGGATGAGAAGCTGAAGCTCTGTTGATATATGGGTTATATGATAGAGGAGAGAAGCTGAGCGGTCTGTGATATATAGGGTTATATGTAGAGGACGAGGAAGACTGAGCTCTGTGAATTATAGGGTTTTATGGAATAGAAAGAAAAGGAGCTGAGCTCTGTGATATATAGGGTCTATATGATACAGAGGAGCTGAGCTCTGTGATAATATAGGGTTATATTGAACAGGGGAGGAGGAAGCTGAGCTCTGTGAATTTATATGGGTTATATGACAGGGCGATGAGAAGCTGAGCTCTGTGATATATAGGGTTATTTGGACAGAGGACGAGAAAGCTGTGCTCTGTTATATATAGGGTTATATGATCAGGGAGAGAAGATGAGCTCTGTGATATTATAGGTTTTAGATATTGAGGGATAGAAGCTTGCGCTCTGGGATTTATAGGGTTATTTTGTTTAGAGGGATAGAAGCTGAGCTCTGTGTTATATAGGGTTATATTATGAGGGTAGAAGCTGAGCTTCTGTGATCATTTATTAGGGTTATATTATAGATAGGATAGAAGCTGAAGCTCTGTGATACTTTGGGTGTTATTTATAGAGGGTAGAAGCTGAGCTCTGTGATATATAGGGTTATTTGATAGAGGAAGCTGGAGCTCTTGTGAATATATAGGGTTATATGACTAGAGGAGCTGAGCTCTGTGATACTATTAGGGTTATATGAGAGGAGGAGACGCTGAGCTTCTGTGATCATATGGGTTATATTGATAGAGATGAGATAGATGAGCTCTGTGATATATAGGGTTAATTTTGACAGAGGAAGAGAAGCTGAGCTCTGTGATCGATATAGGGTTTAATATGATAGAGGGAGAGAAGCTGAGACTCGCTGTGATATATAGGGTTATATGAATAGAGGGGAGTGTGAGAAGCCTGAGGCGCTGTGATATATAGGGTTATATGATAGAGTAGAGGAGTGGATATGCCATCATTGTATGACAGGTGGGACCATCACGGATTCAGAGAATAAAAGGGGCTGCAGCAACATTTCAGCGCTGTGTCCCCTTTGGTTTTTCCAGCACGGCGGCGCTCCTGGCCTCTTGGCTTTGCAGGGGTCAGTAGGCGGCTCATTTACTGTAATGGGGTTAAGCTGAAGTGCCAGTGACGAGGATGCAGTCCATCTCCATCTCTGCAGCCCCTTCATTCTTAGAATCAGCAGGGGTCCCAGAGGTCTGTCCCCCACAGTGATATAAGCCCTCACTTTATAAGATGGGAACTCCCCTTTAACAGATCATTTTAGGTGTTATCTTCATACTTGTTCACTCATAAATGGAGATGTCAAAGCTGCGGTTTCTGCATCGTACCTTCTCCACTTGGGGAAGCAGAAGAGAAAACATGAATCCATTTGGTGGTGGAAGCCGTACCTCGTGGGACGACCTGAAGCCAGTAAGTGCCTGCAAAGAAGTGAAGCACAAAGAGAAATTACTGGGGTCTTCTTACATTTGTACCATGTCTTATCTCAACCAAAGTCTGAGCTTCTAGGGGTTTAAAGGGGTCTTTCCACCACACACATGGATAGGATATGCCATCAATGTGCGATAGGTGCAGGTCCCACCTCTGGGTCCTACAAATATTTCAAGAACGAGTCCCTGAAGTTCTGCGTTCGAAACTAAGAGGTGGCCAGAACTGTCCCATTGATTCAATGATGTTCAGAGACCAGCCGAGCAGTGCTTAGTTGTACTGGGGTCTGCCACTGCAATAAATGGGAGTGTTCCATCCACCTCTCAGTTTCAAGGGCCCATACTTAAGGGTGGGACCCGCACCTATTGCACACTGATTACATATCTTATTGGTGTGTGGTGGGACAACCCCTTTAAAGGGGTTTCGCACTGTAATGATTGGCTTTTAACATGTAGGGAAAGGTAAATTAATATTACCAAATACATTGTTGCTTTGATTTTGCTTTAGTCCGGAAACAAAGAAAATTGTACCTCCTCTTAGAGGACACAACTTTCTTGATTATCAAACACCTCTCTTATCTGGTCCAGGCTGCTGTCATTCAGTTCGACCATGGTGAATCGCTCCCTGCAGTGTTATGTCAAGGAAAGCATTTTGTTTACCTTACTATATTAAAATTCCCCACTTTTTAGCGCTGAAGCCTTGTGTACTAGACTTTAAAAACCTCCTGCAATCACAGAATAGGAATAGCTAGGAACTGTGGGGCCGATGTGTCAATCACGGCTATCGATCCGCCCACAGCCTGACCAAGCAGTGGAACCACCCACAGCCTTACCATGAAGTGGGAGCTTGAAGCTTTACAACTATCTGACCAGGAAGGGAGAGTATGTACCTATAGAACCGCCCACAGCCTGACCAGGAAGTGCGAGTATGTAGCTGTAGAACCGCCCACAGCTTGACCAAGAAGCGGGAACCTGGAGCTGTAGAACCGCCCACAGCCTGACCAGGAAGCGGGAACCTGAAGCTGTAGAACCGCCCACAGCCTGACCAAGAAGCGGGAACCTGGAGCTGTAGAACCACCCACAGCCTGACCAAGAAGCGGGAACCTGGAGCTGTAGAACCGCCCACAGCCTGACCAGGAAGCGGGAACCTGAAGCTGTAGAACCGCCCACTACTGCCGACAAGGAAGCCCCGGAACATGAAGCTGTAAAAACCGCCCACAGCGTGACCAAGAAGCGGGAACCTGAAGCTGTAGAACCGCCCACAGCCTGACCAAGAAGCGGGAACCTGAAGCTGTAGAACCGCCCACAGCCTGACCAGGAAGTGGGAACCTGAAGCTGTAGAACCGCCCACAGCCTGACCAGGAAGCGAAAGCCTAAAGCTGTGAACCACCCACAGCCTGACCAGGAAGCGGGAGCCTGAAGCTGTAGAACTGCCCACAGGAAGTGCGAGTATGAAGCTAGCTGTGCCTCGTGAAACTGCATGCTGAGAAAACCCCTTTAAGCTCATATGACAAATTGACCGCTGGGACCTTTACAGTGGTGTTGTCCATTCAAGGATTTCAGGAAGTGATTTGGCCACATACAGACCAATCTCACTAAGCAACCGTTTATGATATTATGCAGGAAATCCCCTTTAAAAGGCAGGTTTTACTTTCAAATGACTGGAGGAAGCCATTTCTTACAGCGCAGAGGTGTCAAACTCATTATCCCCAAGGGCCACACCAGTATTATGGTTGTCCTGAACCGTCCTATTGGAGGGTGGCTAGGGGGCCTGGGTAGTGCTATCAGAGCTGCGCCACCGCCTAAGGCTATGTTCACTCGGATTAAAATGGGACGTATTTCAGTCTGTATTTCGCGGCGTACTGTGTGAATTATGGCTGGAATACGTCCCAGTCATTACGGTAATCCACAGTTCTCATAGAGAACATGGATTCGTCTCCTTCCCCGCTACAATACCCGGGGGGGAGAAAGGGGGACATGTGATTTTCTCGGGTATATGCCGCTGGTAATGAATGTCTAGGGCCCGGTGGGGCCGGCCCCCCCCGGGCCCCCGGCCCCGGGAATGCGGGACCTAATTACGCCCCGCATTTAAGCCGTGTGAACCTAGCCCAAGAGTTTTTGCACAGAAGGGAGGAGGTGAACAGACTTCAACCAAGTGGGCTGCCCTGGCTGGCACCGCCACCTATGCAAAACACTGGTTGTGTTTTTCGGGGAAAGTGCATAGGCGGTTCTTGTGCCTAAGCTCTCAAGGGCCCCAAAATATGAGGTGGAGGGGCCATTCCCGCCCGCGGGAACTTGGGATTGCTGTGTTAAGGGATCCGAATTTGGGAAAAAATATTTCCTCTGGGGCCAATTTTAGTTATTTGGGGGGTCGCGAAACTTTCTTTTCTTAATAACTGCCCCCCCCTACACCATCATCACTTAGACCCTCACCTATAAGGTTTCCCTTTGCTACGTGAAACTCATTTTTGCCCGAGGTGATCCATACGGCTTTTTTGCCCCGTAAGCTGGGGGCATGGGATGCTGGGACCAATTTTATGAAGTTTTTCGGCCCCCCTTTTCCCCTGGTTTTCCTGGGCTACTTGGGGCCCGTCTGGTGGGCTGGATGAGGGTTTGGAACAAGGTGTAATGATCGAAGACGACGTAGTCTGTAATACTGACCTATAAAATACAAGGTTAACAAACTAAGTGACTTCTGCTTGCAAGGCAGCTAAATCCTATAAATCAGGTGTATGCATCCAGGGTATGGCCCATCACACATTAAAGAAGCACTCCATTTTTTTCCCCCTTTACCTCCTCGTCTGTTAGAAGTTGTTTTTCGGCACATAGTATTGCCAGGAATTTTGCTTACCAGCAGCTGACTACAGGATCTATGACTGATGCAACAGTCTATGGGGTCATGTGACCTACACTCTAATTGGCCGATAGACTCTGTTCCTTTGATGCCGATTGGAGGTCTGTCTCCCTATTAGCCAATTAGAATGCAGGTCATATGATCCCATAGAAGACTGTTGCATCAGTCACAGATCCTGTAATCAACTGCAGGTAAGCAAAGTATATGGCACTACTGTGTACATAAAAGATATTTCTAACAGACTAAACCTGGAGTGTATCACAAGGCATGATGGGAAAAGAGCTGAGAATCTCAAGCGCTCTCTATTGGATGTAACAAATCCTCAATTTACTTCTGACTCACTGAATCTTTAAGAAGCAAGAGGGATATTAGCCAAGCCAGTATTACTCATCTGCAGACAGCTGTTTCGGGGTTTTGCCCCTCATCAGTGCAGAGCAGAGTGTACTGGCTGGCTGAGTGGAAGGCAATGAGTGGCTCAGAAAGGGGAATGATCTCTCCTTGGGGAGAGCACCCTATAGGCGTGTGGAGTTTTGAGATGGTCTTTGACCTCCACTTAGCATCTACATATCACAATGTATTAAGGGAAAAGCAGCTGCGGAAGCTTTGCACTCTTTACTGGATGTAATAAATCTCCGTTTACTTATGACTCAATGGAATCCTTTTTAAGAGCAAGAGGCTATTAGCCAAGCCAGTATTACTATCTGCAGAAAGCTTTTTCGGGGTTTTGCCCCTCATCAGTGCAGAGCAGAGTGTGTATGCTGGCTGAGTGGGAGGGCAATGTGTGGCTCAGAAGGGGGAAGGGTTCTCCTTGGGTGAGAGCACATATAGTAGTGGTTGGTGTTTTGAGATTACAGGTCAGGGGCAAAACCTGAAACAGCTGTATGCAGATGAGAAGTGCGGATTTTGGGGCTGATTATACCCTATTCAGTTCAATGGGGTAAAATCTGCAACAAAGCCATGACAGAAACCAACGTGTAGCAGACTTGAAGGGAATCGGTTGCCTTTTTTTTTTTTTTTAACTCACTAGAACATGAAATAAATAATTCTTTCTTCGCCGTTTTTATTTTCTGACTGTAGATTTTAAATGTTATTGTCTATATAAGATTAGGGGGGCAGCCATCTTGCCCGAGCTGCTTTTTACAGCATTTAGAGATGCTTTACTACAGCTTTATGGACATATGAGCCTGTGAACAGGAGCGAACCCTTGAACTTCTTTAGGAGTGTTGGGCCATGCTCGTGACTGGGAATAGTCAAGTGTGCAAGGAGGGGGAGATGTGACATTTCTATAGTGAATGGTGGTGCCTTAGTTATCTATTATATTAATAGGGTGTCTCCGTCAGTGTAATCCTGCTGTGATGAGGAAGTACTGCGGAGAAGATGATTCTACAGAACAGGAAGTGTCAGTCTATAGTGAATGGTGGATCCTGATGTTTTCTAAATAAAGGTGTTATGTCAGGTGTAACCCCTTTTTGCAGTGATGAGTAATGAGGGGACTGTTGGATGAAGTGGTCTCTACAGAACAGGAAGTGTCAGGCTATTGTGAATGGTGCATCCTGTGTTATCTATATAAGGTGTTACTGTCAGTGTTATCCTTGACAGTGTAGTAATAAGGAGGACTCGCTGGGAAGTGCTCTCTACAGAAACAGGAGGTGTCAGTCTATTATAGAATGCTGGATCCTGTGTTATCTATATGAATGTGTCAGCTGTCATGTAATTGCCAGAGCTGATAATGAGGGGGACTGCGGAGATAGTGGGTCTCTACAGAACAGGTAAAGGTCTGTCTATGTGAATGGTGGTTCCTGTGTTAATCTATATATAGTGTCACCTGTATGTAATCATGCTGTGATGTGGTGACTGCAGGGAAGTGCTCTCTACAGAACAGAGTGGTGGTCAGTCTTATAGTGGAATGGTGGATCTGTGTTATCCTATATAAAGGTGTTGCCTGTCAGTAATAATTCTGCTGTGCTGTTAATGAGGAGGACTGAAGGGATAGTGGATCTCTACGGAACAGGAAGTGTTAGATTATTTAGGCCTAGTGGCCAAAGTGAGAAGTGCAGGATTTCAGGATTTTTTAAAAAATATTAATAGTAAATATTAATAGTGATACAGGAGATTAAAAATTTTTTTTAAAATTCTTAAACCGCATTTAACATAAAAACATGAGAAAACAATAAGACATTTTCTGGTGATAGATTATCTTTAAAAATCCCTACCACAGGTTAATTTTCATGTTTAAATCCTTCACCACGTGGACAGGAGATTTGTAAAATCCCATAAACATGGTGGCCAGTCTAATCTGCTGTGAATTTTCCCAATCACAATTCCGTGCGGAAAATCCGCAGCAAACCCGTCCCAGCACCTAAATACATTTCATTAGACAATGATCATGAAATTGAGATAATCCTCTTTCCCCCAATGGTCATTTCTCCCTTTGGGGGTTTTTGGGGGTGATCCCTGACCCCCAAAGTCCGTTGGCATCTAAAGTCCAGACGGTGTCCTGATCCCCCAGTGTCACGCAGACTGGTTCCAGAGCTTGTCTCTCACTGCAAAGGACAAACATCACTATACATAATATGCAATGCAGCAGGCCACCCCTGTTATCTTCTGTAATATTTCGCACTGCGATTATTACCAAGTAATTCCCTTTGGGTTTAAAAACCCCTTGGGGCAATTACCCGAGGGTGCACGCAGAGGGGTTCACCCTCCGGGGAGAAGCTGCTTACTCCTTCTCTGTACAAGAGGCCGCGCTGTTCGGTGAGGGCCCAGACCACATTGTTTCCGGGGCCTGATCTGTGAAAGGGGCAGGGCACCACTTTAAGGCTTGGCAGGGGGGCATCCACACTGAGGCCTGGTATAATATCGGGGTTTTAAAAAGGTTTTTCCCTTTTTCATTGTTAGCTTTAAACATGTGGGAAAAATATAAAAAAAGGCTTTTACAATCTTGCTATCGATTTAGCTTTTTTTTTCAGAGTAGAGCTTTTTACTCCCGCTTTTTTACTCACCACCCCTCTCTGCCTACAAAATTTTGGCCTGGTGTGAATCATTCCTGCTGTCTGGCGCAAAAACTTGCTTTTCTTTTTACCCAAACTAACCCGTAGAATTATCCATCAATATTGCTCTAAAAGGTCGTAGGGAAAAGCACAGCTGAAATATCAGTCCGCTGAAAATCGGCCACACCTAACAGGAAGTGGGAGCCGAAACTGTAGAGCCTGGCACAGCCTGAACAGGAAAATGGAGCCCGAAAGGGAGAGCCTGGCACAGCCTGAACAGGAAAGGGGGGCCCGAAGCTGAGGCCTGCCCCGCCCGAAAAAAGGCTGCCCAAACCCCCGCCCGAAAGGGGAAATGGGGCCCCAAAATTTCCCCCCACACCCAAAAAGAGGAAGTGGGAGCCCGAATTAGAACCGCCACAGCCCGACCCGGAATTGGGGGAAGCCCCCGGGGGGGGCCCGGTAAAAGCCTGAAAAAGGCTGGTAGAGCCTGCCCCCCAGCCCGAACAGGAAGTTGGGAAAACCCCCAAAGAAAGGGGGCCCAAAACTGTAGACCTGCCACAGCCTGAAAGGGAAATGGGGGGCCCAAAGGTCCCCACACCTGAAGAGGAAGTGGGGGCCAAATGGAAAACCTGCCCCCAGCCTGAACAGGAATGGGAGCCTAAAGATTTGGCGGGGAAACAGAATGATGAAACACCCCCTTTTAAAGGGAACAAAACCATGGGCCTATCCAGCACAAGTAACCCTGCAGAAAGTCCCCACACACCTGTCTGTAAGTACAAGTCTCCATTAGTTCTGATAATCCAGGCAGTGTCGTCGCTCAGCGCTACAAAGGACGCCTGAGGAACAGCTTCGTACCAGTGTCTCTTCCCCTTGATCGTCACTTTCCCACAAGCGAAGGCTTTGTCGGTCTTCTGCTCTATCTTCCACAGTAGGTTTCCTACAGGCAGAAAAGATTGTTGTCCTTGTTGTTATTAAACTGCCCCTATCTGCTGACAGAGTAAGACCGATCAAGCAAACGCTCCCCGGCCGGATTAATTCCTCGAATACTTAGCATATATTAGGCAACTGCTATTCATGTAATGCAGAGCGCGAAAACGGGACCAGGATTACATTGGTATCAATTATCCTAGCATTGAATGTAATAGTTTAAAAGGGTTGAAGGGTTGTCCACCTCCAATGAAAATCTTAGGGCCGTAGTCAATTAGAAAAAAAACAACTAATACCCCCCTTTCTCTGGTTCCCAGCTACAGGGCTGCATCACCCCGCTCTTCTGTTGACACTCCAAACGGGGACATCACTGCCTGCGACTGCTGATTGGCTGCGGTGATCACATGCCTCTAAATTACATCACTGTCCGGAAGCGAACAACTCCAAACAGCGATATAAGTAAAGGCACGTGACTGCCGATTGGCCACTGGGACTTTAGGAAGCAGAGTATAATCTTTTTTTCTGGAGCCCCATGGGCTGTTGCTATGATATTTAGAAAGCTGGACAACCCACAGAACCAATACAAATTCTCATCATTTAAAATTATTCATTATAAAATTATCCCCAAGCACCTATTTCAGAGCAAAATATAATCTGATACAGTGCAAGACTGTCCATGTTGCAACCATATATATCATTTCTGATTGGTTGCAACAAGGACAAATATATATATATATATATATATCTCAATGATGATATATGGTTGCAACAAGTACAGTCTTACACTTAGGTAGTTGTCATAAATGAGGCCCATTATATCTAAATTTGCATTTTAAAAATTATTTTTTCTATTATTATAATATATATATATATGTACTATAAATCCCAGTTACAGAAAAGTTTTAATAAGACGGAACTTTTAACTCTTAAATCCTCACGATCGCGTACATTGGTGTCTCCCAAACACCAAGCCCAGCCCAGCTGCAGTTATCATCGTTGACCATTGTGTCGACTCCTAGTGAAACGCTTTTGTTGCACACGTGGCTGTTCGGATTATATTTATAACTTTGATATGTTTTTTTGGATGTTTTAGAATTAATATACAGGACGATTTATTTTTATAAGGTAGTAGTAAATGTATATACCGTGTTAGCCATAATAAGTAGTAGAAGAGTGAGATGAATCAGGCGAACCATTTTAGAGGTAACTGGTATACTTTGATTGTGAGTTCTCACTAACCCCCCCTCAATAATTATACTCAGTTAGCCTCTATAAAGGTATCGCCTGATTTCTTTTCACTCTGGTCTAAAATAGTTGTTTTAACTGGGAAATTCCATCTGGTTCTGTGAGAATATTTCATCCCGGTAGAAGACGATTGGTTTCACTTGTGAAAATCTAGAGGTGGACGACCCCTTTAGTGCACAGGGGGGTGTAGAACGACAAGGGAGATACGGCGACTACTGACTAACCTGAAGGAGACACCGCCACCTGCTGGACAGCATCTTCAAACTTCTGCCATCGCAGGCCGGCGCCGGGCACCGAGCTGCAGTACAGGGAGCCCTTATAGTCCAAACACCAGACGTACTTCTCCGACACGACCAGGCTGAGGATGCCGTTGGCAGGTCCAGAGTAAACCATCCAGCTCTCTGCCAGCTGCACAGACCACAGAAATACATTACAGAAGGAAGGGAGACAGGGGTGTAGCATGTGCCGAGGCAATACCAAAAATGTCACAGAGACCAAGACCCAACCCTCAAGATCAAAATCCTCAAAAAATCAATGTGATACATGAACGACTGCGAGAAAGGAAAGTACTAAAAGGAGCCTTAAGGAAAGACAGAAAGAACTTCTGTAGGTTTCCATTTACAATCAGAGGTATATAGAGGCACAGTAGAGTCCTAAAGTGATTTATAGAGGCCCCCTGCCACGTATGGAAAGGGGTATTCACACCAAACACTTTGATGGGATATGCTATAAAAGTGTGATTGGTGTGTGCACCACCTCCCTCAGGAACAGGCCCCCGAAAATGTTGACTCAGAACAGAGAGCTGGTTACGCTTGCATTCGGATCTATTGGGGCTCAGAGTACAGCCGAACACAGCACACCCCTGTCCAGTGAACTCACATAGAGCAGAATGGAGAGAACACAGCGCTCCCCTGTACTCGGAACTCCCATAGAGGAGAATGGAGAGAACACAGCGCTCCCCTGTACTGGGAACTCCCATAGAACAGAATGGAGAGAACACAGCACTCCCCTGTACTGGGAACTCCCATAGAGCAGAATGGAGAGAACACAGCGCTCCACCGTACTAGGAACTCCCATAGAGCAGAAGGGAGAGATCACAGCGCTCCCCTGTACTGGGAACTCCCATAGAGGAGAATGGAGAGAACACAGCGCTCCCCTGTACTGGGAACACCCATAGAACAGAATGGAGAGAACACAGCGCTCCCCTGTACTGGGAACTCCCATAGATCAGAATGGAGAGAACACGGTGCTCCTCTGTACTGGGAACTCCCATAGAGGAGAATGGAGAGATGCCTACAGATTTTGGATGGCATTTTAACATTGCTGTGTAGACATAGCCTTACTCTGCTGCACTTTGTAATGTCTTAGCTAGTTACAGAAAAGCTAAAGACAAATATGCTAATCACAGCTACAGAACCACCCACAGCCTGAACGAGCAGTGTGAAGGTGGAACTGCATGATAAGAATGGAGAGAACACAGAAAGAGAACACAGCTACAGAACCACCCACAGCCTGAATGAGCAGTGTGAAGGTGGAACTGCATGATGAGAAATTTAATGTCGGGGAGGGAGGGGGGGGTAGGAAGACCCCTTTAACCATGACAAATCCAGCAATACCTGTTCTGACTTTAGTGAGGCGCTTTCCTCTTGCATGGACCGTGACAGTTCTTGGGATGCGGCCACGTCGGCCACACTGGTGTCGGAGGAGGAGTGTGGTATCCTGTGCCCGTAGATGTCCCGTCATCGCTGGACGCCAATGAATGCTCGTGCTCAGGCCGGTCATTTTTAATGGCTTCTGTAGGGTCCTTAGGTAAACAGTATGAATTAAGGTAGAAATGCTCCCCAATAGAACTTGGGGGCACGTGGCACTGCTGCTCCTCATATACCTCCTCCAAGGATTTGGTCTCTATGGAGTCACTATGTGATTCCAGCCCCAACTCCACACTGTGTGGTCCAGAGCGGGTACCGTCCTGTACGTCCTCCATGTTACCCTGTTCGGTGGAGTCGGCCTCTGGCCGTAGCTCCGCGCACTCATTTACAGCCGCCGTCTGGGTGTCGGATGAAGAGATGGACGCGGCCTCCGATGCGGCGGCCCCTTCACCGTATTTAGGGCTTTCAGAGTCTTTGTCTTCTTCTCCGTGACATGAGCTGTTCTCACTCTCCACATCAGGCACTGGAGATTCGGAAGTGGGGATCATACTGAAGACTCCCGAAGTGTTATCCTCACCGTGATACCTCCCGCCGACCAGGCTCTCCTGGGAGCTTAAATGCTCTGTGCTGCTTCTGGTTAAACCCGTCGTAGTGGAAATAGAGAAGGACGTTAAAGAGAGAGGACTTTCCACACTCGGTGTGCTCTCACGAGAGCCGATGAGACTCCTGGAGCCGTTCTCTGATGGGCAAGAACAATATGAAAAAAAAAATAATTACAAAGACCCACTTTATATTACATCAACAGGAGATAGGGGGGCAAACAGCCTTAAGCTCCTTGACCAGAAATACTATCAAAGGATTGAGGGCCTGTCCTAGATTTATTGTAAGGCTATCAAAGGGGGTCTGTTGCGGTTTCTCCCTTTAAATGTTAAGCAGAACAGCTCTGAGTAGAATGAAAAAGGTCTTGGGACTCCTAGTTGACAGTAAACTCAACTGTAGCAGCCGGTGTCAGGCAGCTGCTGCCAAGGCAGGTAAGATCATAGAGTGTATTAAATGGAGCATAGTTGCACACGATGAGAACATTATTCACTGGTCAGATCACACATGGGATATTGTGTACAGTACTGGCCCCTGTGTATAAGGACATAGTCACCTCTATACAGATCACTAGAGGGGCCACACATGGGATATTGTGTACAGTACTGGCCCCTGTGTATAAGGACATAGTCACCTCTATACAGATCACTAGAGGGGCCACACATGGGATATTGTGTACAGTACTGGCCCCTGTGTATAAGGACATAGTCACCTCTATACAGATCACTAGTGGGGGCCACACATGGGATATTGTGTACAGTACTGGCCCCTGTGTATAAGGACATAGTCACCTCTATACAGATCACTAGGGGCCACACATGGGATATTGTGTACAGTACTGGCCCCTGTGTATAAGGACATAGTCACCTCTATACAGATCACTAGAGGGGGCCACACATGGGATATTGTGTACAGTACTGGCCCCTGTGTATAAGGACATAGTCACCTCTATACAGATCACTAGTGGGGGCCACACATGGGATATTGTGTACAGTACTGGCCCCTGTGTATAAGGACATAGTCACCTCTATACAGATCACTAGTGGGGGCCACACATGGGATATTGTATACAGTACTGGCCCCTGTGTATAAGGACATAGTCACCTCTATACAGATCACTAGTGGGGGCCACACATGGGATATTGTGTACAGTACTGGCCCCTGTGTATAAGGACATAGTCCCCTCTATACAGATCACTAGTGGGGGCCACACATGGGATATTGTGTACAGTACTGGCCCCTGTGTATAAGGATATAGTCACCTCTATACAGATCACTAGTGGGGCCACACATGGGATATTGTGCACAGTACTGGCCCCTGTGTATAAGGACATAGTCACCTCTATACAGATCACTAGTGGGGGCCACACATGGGATATTGTGTACAGTACTGGCCCCTGTGTATAAGGACATAGTCACCTCTATACAGATCACTAGAGGGGCCACACATGGGATATTGTGTACAGTACTGGCCCCTGTGTATAAGGACATAGTCACCTCTATACAGATCACTAGTGGGGGCCACACATGGGATATTGTGCACAGTACTGGCCCCTGTGTATAAGGACATAGTCACCTCTATACAGATCACTAGTGGGGGCCACACATGGGATATTGTGTACAGTACTGGCCCCTGTGTATAAGGACATAACAAGGATTCCTCTGGATCAACACTGTAGCACAATAGGTTGAACTGGATGGACTTCTGTATTTTTGCAGCCTTACAGACTACGTAACTATGTATTATACAGGATATGGATTTGTAGCTTAAATTTTCCACGGGTCTATTTGTACAGAAATATAAATAGATTGGGGTAAAAGCTGCAATAAACCCGCAATATAAACCGACATGCTGTAGATCTAACAGTCCGCACTGCAGGTCAATATCCGCCCTGGGACCATTGGGTTCTTAAAATTCCACCCCCCCCCCCCCCCCCCCGGCTGGTACTGTAATCCACTGCAGATTGTCGACCCCCGTATCCCCAAAACATTGTCATGTGATGCAGCAGACGGCCTGTCGCATACACGCGCTTACCTTGGCGCCTCTTTTTCTTCTTCTTGACCTTTATGGACTTCACCACCAGTTCCTGGTCAAAGTCCTCACTGCTGATGGTGCTAAACCTCTGCGAGGACGAGCGCTGCTCCCGGACCGCGCCATCGGAAGAGTCCTGATCGCCATCATTCACACTGTACCCGCTGTCTATAGAGATGTGGCCCCGCTCCTGAAGCTCCACAGACAGGGAACGGCTTCTGGTCTTCGGCTCCAGGGCTTGCTCTTGATCCCTCTCCTCCAGCTCCAGGGGGCACAGCTGGATCCGCTCGGTTTTCAGGGCCTGGGTGGGAGCGGGCTGATTTTCTGGGTCGTGGGATACAGAGCCATTCTGTGGCTTGGTTTCCAGTGAGGCGTGTTTGGCTGGAACCCGGAAAGGGCTGTGCAATACGGCTGTAAGATATGCAAACCACAAGTATTACAGACACCGATTACAGGACAAGAAGCGAATGGTCAACACACTATGTAATAAAAATGATGAATAATAGATTTATAAATAATATATCTAATATATTCTTAAATAGCAATACATTATTTGATCTTACAAATGTCACTGCCATCATTTATGGCAGCAATGTAGCGTCTTCCTCAAATTCACTGTGATTGTTTTCTGTCACTTAAAGGGGTCTTCTCACCACATTGATGAGCTTTAAACATGTCGGCTAAAGTATAAAAAAAACCAAAAAAAAACCACACCACCAAATACATTGCTGTTCTGATCTTGCTGCCTTTCCGAGCAAGAGTCGTTCTTCTTTCCTGGTTATGTTACTGACCACCTATCTCAGCTCTATCGGTTCAGGCAATATGGTGACGTCACTCCCTGCCGTGTCTTATTAGCAGCACAGGAGATTATTTAGGTTTCTTACTTACAAACTTTAACTCTTTAGAGCTCTGTAGTCTTCTTCCCTACTGTTAAAACCCCTCCAAAATCCCGCTAACAGGCTCAGCTAGGAATAGCAGAGCAGAAAATCAGTCATTGCTGCAAACTGCCCATAGCCGGAACAGGAAGCGAGTGCCTGAAGCTGTGGAACAGCTCACAGACTGACCAGGAAGCGGGAGCCTAAAGCGGTAGAACCACCCTCAGCCTGAACAGGAAGCGGGAGCCTGAGGCTGTAGAACCGCCCACAGCCTGACCAGGAAGCGGGAGCCTGAAGCTGTAGAACCGCCCACAGCCTGACCAGGAAGCGGGAGCCTGAAGCTGTAGAACCGCCCACAGCCTGACCAGGAAGCGGGAGCCTGAAGCTGTAGAACCGCCCACAGCCTGACCAGGAAGCGGGAGCCTGAAGCTGTAGAACCGCCCACAGCCTGACCAGGAAGCGGGAGCCTGAAGCTGTAGAACCGCCCACAGCCTGACCAGGAAACAGGAGCCAGAAGCAGTAGAGCCAGTCACAGCCTGACCAGGAAGCGGGAGCCTGAAGCTGTAGAACCCGCCCCACCGCCTGACCAGGAAGCGGGAGCCTGAAGCTGTAGAACCCGCCCCACAGCCTGACCAGGAAGCGGGAGCCAGAAGCTGTAGAACCCGCCCCACAGCCTGAAAAGGAAGTGGGAGCCTGAAGCTGTAGAACCCCCCCCACAGCCTGACCAGGAAGCGGGAGCCTGAAGCTGTAGAACCGTCCGCGGGCCTGACCAGGAAGCGGGAGCCTGAAGCTGTAGAACCGCCCACATCCTGACCAGGAAGCGGGATGCTGAAGCTGTAGAACCGCCCACATCCTGACCAGGAAGCGGGAGCCTGAAGCAGTGGAACCACTCACAGCCTGACTAGGAAGTCAGTCTAAAGCTGTAGAATGGCCCACAGCCTGAACAGGAAGCGGGAGCCTGAAGTGGGATGTAATAAGCAGGCTCTGAAAAAGCCTTTAAGTACCATGGGATGTTATTCCACAACAACTATCAGATGCCTTCTGAATGTGAACTCTGCCACAGTTTGCAACTCACTCAGCAAACCGCACAGAACACGTTTCTCATCCCTGACAG
Source organism: Phyllomedusa bahiana (assembly GCA_025379985.1). Classification (NCBI taxonomy): domain Eukaryota; kingdom Metazoa; phylum Chordata; class Amphibia; order Anura; family Hylidae; genus Phyllomedusa; species Phyllomedusa bahiana. Next base: position 65,635 of record JAODAL010005709.1, on the reverse strand, counting down.
CAGCAGAGAGCTACTGGAGTCCAGGGCGATACTGAAACCAAGTCTACTATAAACTTTCCAAACTTCCTGTACAGAATGTATACAACACCCCTGTTCTGCACTCACCGGATACGGCTCCTTCTGGCACGTCCGAGATCCTGATGATTTCCCGATCACCTTTCAGGAAGAATATTTCATTGTTGATACAAGACACGGATACGATATCCCCGGCACTTTCCAGACCTCCAATCACAGCCTCAAAGGGGGGGAAAAAAAGACAAGTTCTGTAATGGTGTCACTTCTCCATCATGGATGTTTATATATTAGGGATATAAAGCTTTAGCATTGTCAGTGCCAGGGCCAAAATTTGCAGCTTGTTGTTTTTGTATCTTAGGGGTTGTTCACACAGAGTTTTGTAGATGCGTCTCGGGGACCGACAGGACGGACCCAGAAACAGATCTAAACAATTTGCAGTGAGATTATCACTGCCGGCTATAAAGGAACACGCAGCGGCGTTCACACGAGAGATCGCCGCTGCGTGTCCCCCTCCTGCCTGTCGGCTCTGTCTTGCGGATGCGATCAAAGAATTGCAGGTCAGTTCTTGGATCGGGTAATAATCCGTCCCTGCCTTCCCAGTGCAGAGCTCGGCTGTTTCCGACAGCCAGCTCTCCACTCACACAGCCGCAAACCTGCATGGACTTTAAAAAGGGATTGTCTCCCAGCAGTTTAAACCGAGCCACAGATAGGCAGACTCGCCCCCTTCCGGGCACTGGGGGAGGCCCAAAACAGCTCAAACCCCCCCTTCCTGGCAGGCTGTGGGAGGGCTACAGCTCAGACTCGCCCCTTCCGGGCCCACTGTGGGAGGGTCTACAGCGTCAACCCGCCCCCTTCCTGGGCATCTGTGGAGGGTCACAGCGCAGACTCGCCCCCTTCCGGGGCGGGCCCTGTGGGGGTCTACACGTCAGACTCCCCCTTCCGGGGCAGGCTGTGGGAGGGTCTACACGTCAACTCGCCCCTTCCGGGGCAGGCTGTGGGAGGGTCACACGTCAGACTCGCCCCTTCCGGGGAAAAGGCGGGGGGAGGGCCCTACAGCGTCAGACTCGCCCCCCCGGGCAGGCTGTGGGAGGGCCCCCCTACACCCCAATCGCCCCTTTCCCCGGGGCGGGCTGTGGGGGGGTCTACAGCGCAGACTCCCCCCTTCCGGCGGGTTTGTGGGAGGTCTACAGCGCAACTCGCCCCTCCTGCAGGCTGTGGGAGGGTCTACAAGCGTCAGACTCGCCCCTTCCTGTCAGGCTGTGGAGGTTCTACAGCTCAGACTCGCCCTTCCTGGTCCTAGTACCCTTTGGAAAAATCATTTAACAAGACAGGATACGATATCCCCCTTTCCTGGACAAAGCTGTGGGGGGTCTAAGAAAAGTCAATGCCCCCTTTCCTAAATGGATGTTTATATAGGGATTTTTACATGTCAGTCATGCCCAATCCGGGGCAGCGTTGTGGAGGGGTTTCCACAGCGTTTTTAAGACTCTCCCCATCGGCCCAGAAACAGATCTACTCAGTGGAGGGCAAAAAACAGCCGTCCAAAAGACGCCCTGCCCCTCCTCCTGCGGTTTTGCGATGCGATCGTTGCAGGGTTCTACGGTATAACTCGCCCCTTCCGGTGCAGAGCTTGGGGGTCTGACAGCCGTCTACTCACCGCCCCAAACCTGCGGCAAGGCTTTTGGATTTTCAGGCACAGCGTCAACTCGCCCCTTCCTGGGCAGGCTGTGGGAGGGTCTACAGCGTCAGACTCGCCCCTTCCTGGGCAGGCTGTGAGAGGGTCTACAGCGTCAGACTCGCCCCTTCCTGGGCAGGCTGTGGGAGGGTCTACAGCGTCAGACTCGCCCCTTCCTGGGCAGGCTGTGGGAGGGTCTACAGCGTCAGACTCGCCCCTTCCTGGGCAGGCTGTGGGAGGGTCTATCAGCTTCAGACTCGCCCCTTCCTGGGCAGGCTGTGGGAGGGTCTACAGCGTCAGACTCGCCCCCTTCCTGGGCCGGCTGTGGGTGGGTCGACAGCGTCAGACTCGCCCCCTTCCTGGGCAGGCTGTGGGAGGGTCTACAGCGTCAGACTCGCCCCCTTCCTGGGCAGGCTGTGGGAGGGTCTACAGCGTCAGACTCGCCCCTTCCTGGGCAGGCTGTGGGAGGGTCTACAGCGTCAGACTCGCCCCTTCCTGGGCAGGCTGTGGGAGGGTCTACAGCGTCAGACTCGCCCCTTCCTGGGCAGGCTGTGGGAGGGTCTACAGCGTCAGACTCGCCCCTTCCTGGGCAGGCTGGGGGAGGGTCTACAGCGTCAGACTCGCCCCTTCCTGGGCAGGCTGTGGGGGGTCTACAGCGTCAGACTCCCCCCTTCCTGGGCAGCTGTGGGTGGGTCTACCGCGTCTGACTCGCCCCTTCCTGGGCAGGCTGTGGGTGGGTCTACAGCGTCAGACTCGCCCTTCCTGGCAGCTGTGGTGGGTCTACAGCGTCAGCCTCGCCCTTCCTGGGCAGGCTGTGGGTGGGTCTACAGCGTCAGACTCGCCCTTCCTGGGCAGGCTGTGGGTAGGTCTACAGCAGTGTTTCTCCACTCCAGTCCTCACGCCCCACCAACAGGTCATGTTTTCAGGATCTCCCACAAAATGCACTGACCATAATTATATCACCTGTGCAATGCTGAGGAAATCCTGAAAACATGACCTGTTGGTGGGTCCTGAGGACTGGAGTTGAGAAACACTGGTCTACAGCTTCAGACTCACACTTCCTGGTCAGGCTGTGGGAGGTTTTATAGCAGTGATTGACATATCAGCTCTTCTATTCCTGTTAGGACTACAGGAGATTCATAATCTGTAGTGCACAATGCTACAGGGATTTAAGCCTTAAAAACTTTCATTAACTTGGGTAAATAAGCTTCTGAGCTAGCGATAAGCAGGGAGTGATTCATCATGGTGGGTCTGACTTACTAGAATTCAGCACAATCAGAAAACAGAAAGAGAAGGGGAAGGTGGAGAAACTTGTATACACTAGCAGTAGATAAAATCTTTATCTCCTGAACAAAGCAAAATCAAAACCGCAATGTAGTTGGGAATAGTCTTCATTTACCTTTCCCTACATTTTAAAAGCGAATCACTGTGGTGAGAAAACCCTTCCATGACATCCATGCAGAGTTAGGCTATGTTCACCTGGGTTAACTGCAGGGCGTAATTACGCCCCGCAGTTACGCCGTGTGGCCGGGAGTCCGGCACCTCGCCGGCCCATAAACAATCACGCTAGCGGGGTATACGCCGCTAAAAGTGACATGGAATTATCTCCCCCCTCGGCTATTCGCCGGCGGGGAAGGAGACTTTCCAAGTTCTAATAAAAAAATCTTTATTTTTATAGCGCCAACATATTCCGCACACTTTAAAAATTTTAAAGGGGTAAAAACAGTCTTTTTCCCCATTAAAAAAACTTACAAATAAAGACAAAAGGGTGTGAGGCCCTCTCGGAGACTTACAATCTATTGGGGTTGTATGGGTGAAACAACGGTAAAATGCCAATTACAATGCCGGCCAGTTTCATAATAGGGGGGGGTTTTACATAAAAATATAACCCCACCCAACTGTACATCAAAAAGATAAGTGCCGGAGGGCCCAATGCAGGGAGTGACAGATGTGTTGATAGCATTGGGGGTCTTGGTGGGCCAACGAAAGATGATTTTCAGGGCCCTCTTAAAACTGTGGGGGTTGTGAATTGCCGATCGCCCGCGAAACATATTCCAGAAAATTTGGTGCCGCACTGTGAAATCTTGTAGGGGCATGGAGGTTGGGAGATTGAGGAAATTTGTCTGATATCATCAGCAGAGCGAGAGCCGGGGAGGGGGGAACAGAGAAGGGAGGAGAAGTAGGAGGACACGCTGTGGGGAACTTTTATGGGGGAGAGTCTATTTTTTACTGTATCCTGTACTGGGGCAAACCCGTGCAGTGAGACACAGGGGAGAGGCATCAGTATAGCGGCTGGAAGAAAGACAAGCCTGGCTGCCATTCTGGACAGATTGGAGAGGGAGATTTTCAAAGGGAGACCCATAACAAGGGGTTTTCAGTATTTAAGACGGGAAAGAATAAGACATAAGAGAGTTGGGTCGTTTCCCCATGAGAAATGGGCATTTTGGAGATTTCTTGAGTGCAGGTGACAGACGGGGAAGGATTGGTATATGGGGGGAAGGTCAATCAGAATCCAATAAACCCCAACGCGGGCCTGCTGCCTAGAAAATGGGGTACCCCAAATACAAAACAGAAATAGCAAGGGGGGGGGGGGGGGGGGGGGGGGGGGGGGGGTTTTTGGGTTAGTAGATGGGGGAAAGACAAGAAGTTCACTTTGGGTTTATTTCAGATTTGGAGAAGGACAATGTCAAAACAGCGACCGACAGTCACGGGGTTTTTTAGCAGGCTGAGTGATGTCCCCGGGAGGAGGGTTTTAATTGGGTGTCATCCGCATAAGGGTGGGACTGGAAGCCAAAAACTACTGATGGTTTGTCCAATGGGGGGTTGGGGACAATGAAAAGAGGGGAGGACCCGAACGATCCCGAGAACCCCCAAAACAAAGGAAGAGGAGGAGGTGGGAAACCGAAAAAAAAGACACTGAAGGGCGTCAGAGAGGTAGACAGAACCAAGCGGACGGGGTCCCGGGGGGGCCAAAGGTGCTGACATGTTTAAAGGGAAAATGGTGATCCCACAGTGGGTAAATGCTGCAGAGAACTGTAATTACCTAATGAATGGGCCGTTTTCACCCCAATTTGCGCACTTCGGCCGAATTACGGACCGAAATAGGGCCCCCTTTTTTTTTAAAACCCTTTTGGAACATGGCTTAAAGGGGAAAAACCACCCGGTTTTGTTTATATAAAGGGTGGGGGGTATCATTACCTCTGCCATGAAAATATTAGCAGGGAGAAATTGTAAAATTTCTGGGACCACTCTGATCACTAGAATAGGGGCTTCAAGACCCCCAATCAAGCACGGGGGGGAAAACGGACACCCGAGGGCACCCACAAAGCTTAGGCCGCTCCATTAATTTTTTAGTTAAAATGCCCCCCCCTCCCCCTCCAAAAAAAAAACCTTGCTCATATGAAGGGAAATACATTTATGCAGCGTTTGTTCAGATAAGAATAAGAGATCAGGCCGCCATACTGGATCCGTTGTATGTTATGCAGACCACATACCTGATGGACAGTGTCTATGAGATAGATGCTGTACTCGTCCCAGCTCAGGACCCATCCCTCATGTAGGAAGCAGGTCACCCCGGCCAAAATGTTTCCGGGCATTTTGGGAATTCGCTTGGGTTTTGGCCCCCCTCGGGGATACAGCCAAAAGGACCCCCCCCCCGAGCCAAGACGTCCTTCAAAATGAAAGTGGACTGAACAGATCCGTGGGCGTCAGCCTTCCAGAGGCGCAGTCCAGGCCGAGATGCGAACAGTGTAAGGTCACTTTGCTTGCAGAGGCTGGGGATGAAGCACGCTCCATATTTGCCATTGCTGAAAGATCAAGAGGACATTACTATAGGTAGAAAAAGAGCAATTTGTGCTTGCAGACTGTTTAATGAAAGCAAGAATCAGACCCCACCACATCCTATAATTGACCCAAATAGGCCCAATAGATAATCTTGGAAATCAGTGGGTCTGGACACATGAAAATGTAAGTTTTACTAAAATAGAAATCTAAAAACTTATATAAAAAGGGAATCGCCAATTTTGTTTTTCTAATTAAAACAAGATAAAAATATCAGTTAAAGAATAGGTCATTTTCAGGTGACACCTTCCTTTTAAAGAAAGCGAGAACAAGACCCCACCACGTCCCACACCAACACAAATAGGTCCAATAAATAATCTGGGCTTGGACACATGAAACTTAACTTTTACTAAAATAGAAGTCTAAAACCCAATATAAAAAGGAAGGAATATACATCAATTCCTTTACCACATGTTTAAAAAAATGGACCCTCACAATGGCACAATACTAGAGACCACACACAAGGACCGTCGAGGGCTAACCTTGTCCCCATTAACAAACTGCACTAGATAAGCTTACTACCTAGCAATTGCAAGATCGTCCTGATAAGAGCGGCCCCGCCGGGAACGTAGATTTATACAACCCTATGGTCACTCGAATGCCTCCTGCAGTCTAAAAACAACACTTCATAGATACATTTACAATAAGGAGAATGGTGGCTCCTACAAAACAAGGTTAACAAATAATTCAATTATCAACAGGTCCCATAGGGTTTACAGACAGATCACTCCTAGATTGGCAGATCAACAATGGTCTATTCACATTAAGGGGATACAATTGCAATGAAACAATGGTCAATTTACACCACAACCCCCCCAACTATTACTCCTGATAACCCCACAGGGAGGGGAAGAGAGTCCTGTAGGAGGACGATCAGCCTCCCTCGGAGTAACGCCAGGTCACAATGGCACCGATAATCTTGTACCATATAGTGTAGACCCTGTGCATCGCCCCTGTTCTTACCAGTCCTCCAATAGAAGTAGTGGAGCTCCAACAAATTGGACACCAATGCAATGATGCTGTGGATTTACCGCCAAGAAGGTAATTATAATGGGGCAGATTTATCAATACTGTGTAAGCTTAGACAGATAGTCTCACAATGCGCCACGTGGCTCATAGTGTTGGTGATCCTGGTGCATGTTCCAACGGTCTAGTCCAGTGTTTCTCAACTCCAGTCCTCACGCCCCACCAACAGGTCATGATTTCAGGATCTCCAACAGAATGCACTGACCGTAATGACATCACCCGTGCAGAACGCACGGACCGTACTGACATCACCCGTGCAGAACGCACGGACCGTAATGACATCACCCGTGCAGAACGCACGGACCGTAATGACATCACCCGTGCAGAACGCACGGACCGTAATGACATCACCCGTGCAGAACGCACGGACCGTAATGACATCACCCGTGCAGAATGCACGGACCGTAATGACATCACCTGTGCAATACTGAGGAAAGCCTGAAAACTTGACCTGTTGATGGGTCCTGAGGACCGGAGTTGAGAAACACTGGTCTAGTCTAACATTACCCCTTTTATAAGCTGTCTTACCTTGACAACATTTTGGCGCATAGCGTCCCACTAAGCCACACCCTGTTTCACTGAGGCCAAACCCCTTTCAGCGGACAAGGAGAAGTGTCTAGAAACTGTCGAAAACACTTAAAGAGGTTGTCTCACTACATCGATTCGTCTCATCTCAGTTTCATTTTTGAGGGTTGTGTTTACTGGCTTCTACTGGTCTCCAGTGACGAGCTGCTGAGGACACCAGGTCTGTAGCTACAGCAACCAGCACTGGCAGCCTATCAGGAGATATTAAACAGGTCTGTAGCTATAGCAACCAGCACTGGCAGCCTATCAGGATAGATCAAACAGATCTGTAGCTATAGCAACCAGCACTGGCAGCCTATCAGGAGAGATCACACAGATCTGTAGCTATAGCAATCAGCGCTGGCAGCCTATCAGGATAGATCGAACAGGTCTGTAGCTACAGCAACCAGTACTGGCAGCCTATCAGGAGAGATCACACAGATCTGTAGCTATAGCAACCAGCGGTGGCAGCCTATCAGGAGAGATCACACAGGTCTGTAGCTATAGCAACCAGCGCTGGCAGCCTATCACTATAGATCGAACAGGTCTGTAGCAGATATCCCTTGTCTTAAATAGATGTTTTAAGTATAATAAATGCTCATCAGTCCTTTGGGGGGGATGATTTAAAAGGAAAAAAATAAATAAAAAAAAAGCACTACCTTAAATGCTCTCATTCCAGCACCGCGGCCGTGACAGTGATCCCGGCCAGTGACATCACTGTTCAGTCTTCACATGACCATCCAGTCCATCACAGGCCGCTGTAATCACCTGCAGTATGTGCAGCAACAGACCACTGAGGCCTGTGAATAGCTGCAGGATCATGTGAAGATTTACAGGGGTCGTCTCACTCCAGGGATCGCTGCTTTTTACGTTAAAGATCTTGCAAAAACAAGTCACTTTGCAATGTGTGTCCATTAGCAGTGTCCTACCTATTCCTAGATATCCCCTCTTGTATGGGCTGCATCAGCTCCTCAGGTCGCTATAGCTACAGACCTGTTCGATCTCTCCTGATAGGCTGCCAGCGCTGGTTGCTATAGCTACAAACTGGTTGATCCTCCTGATAGGCTGCAGCATGGTCGCTATAGCTACAGACTGTCAATCTCTCCTGATAGGCTGCCAACGCTGGTCGCTATAGCTACAGACCTGTTCAATCTCTCCTGATAGGCTTCCAGCGCTGGTCGCTATAGCTACAGACCTGTTCAATCTCTCCTGATAGGCTTCCAGCGCTGGTCGCTATAGCTACAGACCTGTTCAATCTCTCCTGATAGGCTTCCAGCGCTGGTCGCTATAGCTACAGACCTGTTCAATCTCTCCTGATAGGCTTCCAGCGCTGGTTGCTATAGCTACAGACCTCGTGTCCTCAGCAGCTCATTGCTGCAGGCGAGTAGTAGCCAGTAAAACCAGAAAATACTGAATTCAAGAATGGAGCTGAGAAAACAGGGCTGAGGTATGATGAATTGATGTAGTGAGACAACCCCTTTAATGGTGACAGCAGCAGCCGGGATCACTGCTGGAACTAGAAGAATTTTTTTTCCCTTCTATTTTCGATCCTCCACCAGTGACCTGCCGAGCATCTATTAGTCTCAGAAAGCCCCTTTAACAATACATCATAGGTGTCTGTATCAGGCAAAACCTCTAATAAAATAAGTATAACTCACGATTTTCTGGGCTGGTTTCCAACCTGCTTGATGGACTTTTCTTCGGTGTAGAAGAGCAGACATCTCTGAGTGGTTGACACAAGCAGAACTTTGTGGCTGTAATCCAGCTGGACGATAGAGGACAGCTCCTCCAGTACAAGGCAGGAGTTACATGTACCCTAAAGGAAGACGAACGTACAGGAGGGGGTCAGTGGTGGAGACCATGCAGAGAGGAAGGAGGGCATCATTCTGATCGCCATTTACCTTATCAAAATCCAAATTCGACTGGATAATTTTTCCTCTCTCGTCGCCAGAAAATAATTTCATCCCATTAGGGCTCCAGGCCAGGGCCGTGATGCTGCTCTTGTGAACGCCGAGCACGTCAAACCTCCGTAACTACAAGAGGAAAAGAAGAATTTATTGCTCCCCCACCATCCCAGACAGTGCAGTCCTCCCATTGTCCTTGATTATAATGACATCACCATGGCTGGATTTACATGGGCCTGACAACTCATATGATCAATATAGGGGCTGTCAGCCTGAGCGCTGTCGTTACATGTAAAGATACCTTGGTAAGATGCTTTATCCCCATAAGAGGGTGTCTGTTTCCTTCACGACCTACTAGTGTAGTCATAATGGGGATCTAATAGGGGGACTGTTCCATAGATCGGATAAGGATCTGAGGCATCATTACTACCCTTTATATTTAAAGGGATTTTCCCATCAGGCTGTTTCATGGAGTCTGCTCTTCACAGTAAGTTTCACACTTTTACTTGTAGGAGTGCTGGTACAGGGCTTCTAGCTCCCACCTCCTGTTCAGGCTGTGGGGGCTTCTACAGCTTCAGCTCCCCACTCCTGTTCAGGCTGTGGGCGGATACGCTTCAGGCCCACCTCTGTTCGCTGTGGCGTCACAGCTTCAGGCTCCCACCTCCTGTTCAGGCTGTGGCGGTTCTACACTTCAGGCTCCCACCTCTGTTCGCTGTGGGGTTCACGCTTTGCTCCCCCTCCTGTTCAGGCTGTGGGCGGATCTACAGCTTCACCTTCCCACCTCCTGTTCAGGCTGTGGGCGGATCTACAGCTTCACCTTCCCACCTCCTGTTCAGGCTGTGGGCGGATCTACAGCTTCACCTTCCCACCTCCTGTTCAGGCTGTGGGCGGATCTACAGCTTCACTCCCGCCGTTCAGCTGTGGGCGGTTCACAGCTTCAGGCTCCCACCGCTGTTCAGCTGTGGGCGGTTCTACAGCTTCAGCTCCCAGCCGTTCGCTTGGCGGTTCTACACTCAGGCTCCACCGCCTTTCGGCTGTGGGCGGATTCTACAGCTTCAGCCTCCCACCGCCTGTTCAGGCTGTGGGCGGTTCATACAGCTTCAGGCTCCCACCCTGTTCAGGCTGTGGGCGGTCTAGCTTCAGGCTCCCACGCCGTACAAGCTTGGGCGTTCTACGCTTCAGCTCCCACGCCTGTTCAGGCTGTGGTCGGTTCTACAGCTTCAGCCTTCCCACCGCCTGTTCAGGCTGTGGCGGGTTCTACAGCTTTAAGGTCCCACCTCCTGTTCAGGCTGTGGGCGGTTCTACAGCTTCAGGCTCCCACCGCCTGTTCAGGCTGTGGGCGGTTCTACAGCTTCAGGCTCCCACCGCCTGTCAGGCTGTGGGCGGATCTTACAGCTTCAGGCTTCCTCACCGCCTGTTCAGGCTGTGGGTCGGATCTACAGCTTCAGCTACTCCACCTGCCTGTTCAGGCTGTGGGCGGTTCTACAGCTTCAGGCTTCCCACCTCCTGTTTCAGGCTGTGGGCAGGTTCTACAGCTTCAGCTCCCACCCTGTTCAGGCTGTGGGCGGTTCATCTTCAGGCTCCAGCCTTCAGGCCGGGGGTTCTACAGCTTCACTCACCCTGTTCAGGCTGTGGGCGGTATTACAGCTTCAGGCTTCCCACCGCCTGTTCAGGCTGTGGGCGGATTCTACAGCTTCCATGTCCCCACCGCCTGTTCAGGCTGTGGGCGGATCTCAGCTTCAGGCTCCCACGCTTTCAGCTGGGGCGGTTCTACCAGCTCAGCTCCCACTGCCTTTCAGGCTGTGGGCGGTTCTTCGGCTTCAGCTTCCCACCTCCTGTTCAGGCTTAGGGCGGTTCCACAGCTTCAGGCTCCCACCGCTGTTCAGGCTGTGGGCGGATCTACAGCTTCACCTTCCCACCTCCTGTTCAGCTGTGGGCGGATTCTACAGCTTCAGCCTTCCCAACCTTCGTTCAGGCTGTGGGCGGTCTTACAGCTTCACCTTCCCACCTCCTGTTCAGCTGTGGGCGGATCTACAGCTTCACCTTCCCACCTCCTGTTCAGGCTGTGGGCGGATCTACAGCTTCACCTTCCCACCTCCTGTTCAGGCTGTGGGCGGATCTACAGCTTCACCTTCCCACCTCCTGTTCAGGCTGTGGGCGGATCTACAGCTTCACCTTCCCACCTCCTGTTCAGGCTGTGGGCGGTTCTACAGCTTCAGCTCCACCTCCTGTTCAGGCTGTGGGCGGTTCTACAGCTTCACCTCCCACCTCCTGTTAGGCTGTGGGCGGTATCTACAGCTTCAGCTTCCCACCTCCTGTTGAGGCTGTAGTGGCGGTTCTACGCTTCAGGCTCCCACTCCTGTTGAGGCTGTGGGCGGATCTACAGCTTCAGGCTCCCCACCTCCTGTTCAGGCTGTGGGGGTTTTCTACAGCTTCAGCTCCCACTCCTGTTCAGGCTGTGGGCGGATCTACAGCTTCAGCTCCCACTCCTGTTCAGGCTGTGGGCGGTTTAACAGCTTCAGCTCCCACCTCCTGTTCAGGCTGTGGGCGGTTCTACAGCTATCAGCTCCACTCTGTTCAGGCTGTGGGCGGTTCTACAGCTTCAGGCTCCCACCTCCTGTTCAGGCTGTGGGCGTCTAACAGCTTCAGTCTCCCACCTCCTGTTCAGGCTGTGGGCGGTCTACAGCTTCACTCCCACTTCCTGTTCAGGCTGTGGGCGGTCTACAGCTTCAGGCTCCCACCTCCTGTTCAGGCTGAGTGGGCGGTTCTACAGCTTCAGGCTCCCACCTCCTGTTCAGGCTGTGGGCGGTTCTACAGCTTCACGGCTCCCACCTCCTGTCCAGGCTGTGGGGGCGGTTCTACAGCTTCAGGCTCCCACCTCCTGTTCAGGCTGTGGGTGGTTTCACAGCTTCAGGCCTCCACCTCCTGTTCAGGCAGTGGGCGGATCTACAGCGTCAGGCTCCCCCCTCCTGTTCAGGCTGTGGGCGGATCTACAGCTTCAGGCTCCCACCTCCTGTTCAGGCTGTGGGCGGATCTACAGCTTCAGGCTCCCACCTCCTGTTCAGGCTGTGGGCGGATCTACAGCTTCAGGCTCCCACCTCCTGTTCAGGCTGTGGGCAGTTCTACAGCTTCAGGCTCCCACCTCCTGTTCAGGCTGTGGGCAGTTCTACAGCTTCAGGCTCCCACCTCCTGTTCAGGCTGTGGGCGGTTCTACAGCTTCAGGCTCCCACCTGCCTGTTCAGGCTGTGGGCGGTTCTACAGCTTCAGGCTCCCACCGCCTGTTCAGGCTGTGGGCGGTTCTACAGCTTCAGGCTCCCACCGCCTGTTCAGGCTGTGGGCGGTTCTACAGCTTAGGTCCACTCTCCTGTTCAGTCTGTGGGCGTTCTACAGCTTCAGGCTCCACTCCTGTTCAGGCTGTGGGCGGTCTACAGCTTCAGGCTCCCACCTCCTGTTCAGGCTGTGGGCGGTTCTACAGCTTCAGGCTCCCACCTCCTGTCCAGGCTGTGGGGGCGGTTCTACAGCTTCAGGCCTCCAACCTCCTGTTCAGGCTGTGGGCGGATCTAACAGCTTCAGGCTCCCACCTCCTGTTCAGGCTGTGGGCGGTTCTACAGCTTCAGGCTCCCACTCTCCTGTTCAGCTGTGGGCGTTCTACAGCTTCAGGCCCACCTCCTTTAGGTGTGGGCAGTCTACACTCGGCTCCCACCTCCTGTTCAGGATGTGGGTGGTTCCACAGCTTCAGGCTCCCACCTCCTGTTCAGGCTGTGGCGGGTTCGACAGCTTCAGGCTCCCACCTCCTGTTCAGGCTGTGGGTGGTTCCACAGCTTCAGGCTCCCACCTCCTGTTCAGGCTGTGGGCAGTTCCACAGCTTCAGGCTCCCACCTCTTGTTCAGGGCTGTGGGCATTCCACAGCTTCATGGCTCCCACCTCCTGTTCAGGCTTGGGCAGTTCCACAGCTTCAGGCTCCCACCTCCTGTTCAGGCTGTGGGCAGTTCCACAGCTTCAGGCTCCCACCTCCTGTTCAGGCTGTGGGCAGTTCCACAGCTTCAGGCTCCCACCTCCTGTTCAGGCGTGGGCAGTTCCTACAGCTTCAGGCTCCCACCTCCTGTTCAGGCTGTGGGCAGTTCTACGCTTCAGCTCCACCTCCTGTTCAGGCTGTGGGCAGTTCTACAGCTTCAGGCTCCCACCTCCTGTTCAGGCTGTTGACGGTTCTACAGCTTCAGGCTCCCACCTCCTGTTCAGGCTGTGGACGGTTCTACAGCTTCAGGCTCTGGGAGGGTCAGCAGCTGTGAATGACATTTCAGCTCTGCTATTCCTAGCTGAGCCCGTTAGAGGGACATTGCTAGTGGAAGGATTTAGACAACAGGGTAGGAGGCTTGTAAATAAAGATTTAAAAAAAAAAAAAAAAAAAAAAAAAAAAAAACCTCATGTGCTGCTAATAAGACACAGCAGGGAGTGACATCACCAACCCGCCAACTGCTACTAAAGCATAAAGAGGTGGTAAGTAACATAGGGAAGCTTATGCAGGAGAGAAGAATTATTCTAACTCTGAAACAAAGCAAATTCAGAACAGCAATGTATTTTATAACAGTTGCCTACATATATAAAGCTAATCAGTGTGGTGAGAGTAGCCCTTTAAGTTTACAGTTTAAATCTACCTTTGTTATACGAACCTGTTTGTTTCGTCCTGGAAGAGGGGACACAAGCTGGAAAATGGCCACCCTCCCCGAAACTGTGCCCACTGCTACCAGGTCATCGAAGCAGCTCAGAAGCTTCGCCACAGATATGGACTCAGTCTTTCCCTGAAATGAAAAAGAGCAAGAGCATGAACCAGAACGTTATACTACTGCACCAACAGAAAGGAGATCCTACAGGCAGGGATTTGGGTCATCACTTCTATCCGATTATAGGAGTGTCCTCCTCCAATGTCCAAATCCGGACAAGAACAAATGTCCAAAGAGCGAGGGGAAAAACAACTAAATCCGTCTGTGACCGAGTGACTAAAAAAAAATAACTTTCTACAGTCACCAAAATGGCCGACTGTGCCTGCAGTTATAATAGGGATAGCGGTTGTAGAGGACACAGTGCGACTGACAAAACAGGAAGATTTAGGAACTTGGGCAGTAGGCTTCATTTCTGGGTGGAAAGGATTTCGAGTGAAGCTACAGGAGGGTTGAAGACGGCCAAGCAGTGATTACAGCCCTTGTGGGTGGCGGGATCTAACTCGCTGTCTACCAAGATTGCTCTATTCGCGAGTGCACGATCTTAATAAGGGAAAACCGTTTTACTTCCTTCTAAAGGGATGAGAGCTGTAATGAGCACGGCTAATGAGCAGGCCTAAGTGCTGCACTTTAATAATGCAGGAGTCAAATCGGGTCTCTAAGAGCGGAGATATCACTGGAGTCTCAGATGGGAGGAATATTAATAAAAATGCAAAAACATACGACGCCAACGTCTCCCGAGCGATCAGCCGGCGTTATGTCTCCATCCAATGCTCCAGGGAGGCTCCATGGCAGGTACTAAAGGGCTTCAGTGTGGCCTCAATAACCTGTCCCCAAGTGACCGAAGAATGGAAGTGGAGGGAGGGAGTGGAGAGGGGGGGGGGGGGGGGTTAGAGCCGTAGGAAGGCTGGGAGGGGTCAAACCCCTGCGTCCAAAGTGGTGGAGGGGTAAAGAGGGGGAAGAGAAGGGGGTGACACCCCCCCTCCCCAACGTGACCGAAGGCCGAGTGGGGATAACCCCCCGTGACTGAAGGCCACCGATGTGTACAGATAACACAGGATCCACCAGTCACAAGAGGAGATGTCACAGCTCCCCCTCCCTGCACACTGACTTCTTCCCAGGTCACAGAGCATGCCCACAGCACTCAATGGGTCTGCTCCTGGTCACAGGCTCCTATGTGCATGAAGCTGCTGTAAAGCATCTCTGTAAATGCTGTTAAAGCAGCTCAGGCAAGATGGCCGCCCCCATAACAGACAACAATTTACAGAATTGAGAAATCAGAAAATAAAAATGGCAAAGAATATTTTTCAGTGTCTTGTTTTGATAAGTAAAAAAATTGGCAACAGATTCCCTTTAATAGGGTTTTCCTATGTTTACCATTCTGGGCAGCTATAATCCCAACCGTTCGTGGTTTTCCCTTCCCTACAGTCGTGCACCACTTACCTCTAAGTTATACTTCTTCATCTGGTTGGTGTGCCGGCAGTACAGATACAACATCCCGATGCTGCTGCCGATAGCAATGTAGTCGCCATTGACATCAATAGCCGTGAGATAGACGATGAGGGACCGGAAACCCTTTTGGATCTTCGTCGGGATGGCATTGAGAATGGAGTACAAGGGGCAGAACTCCTTAAATGTTACTGATCCCGGAAGAGCGGCCATGACGGTCTAGCTCATAGGTGGAAATGTACAGGTTAATCAATCCATCATCTCTGGTGGGAGGACCCTGATTAAAGGAAAAAAGGACAATTCAAGAATATGCTAATTAAGTAAATCAAACTTTTAAGAGGGTTTCAAAATTATTAGCCAGAAAAATACCCCGAAAAAATATAAAAATATATATTTTATATTATCTATTTTTATACTTTGTCTTATTTATATATATATATATATATATATATATATATATATACACACACACACATATATACATATATACATACTATATATACATATATATATATACATATAAACACATATATACAAATATATATATATATATATATATATAATAATAATATTTATATATATAAAAATATATAATATATATATATATATTTTATTTATAGTTGTCATACTTTGTTATATATATAACAAAGTATAAAAATGTATATTATAAATATATATTATATATATATGTGCCCCTCAGGACAACCCACGGTCAGACGCCCCATCACCACATCCTGTTTTTGCAGTTCTCGCCCCCGCTCCTCTCTATTCGCTGAATGTCATGGGATATAAAATCCCCAGAGTATTTTTTTTTTTTTTATCATACTGGGGATTTTTTTTCCTTCCTCAAACCACAAAAATCTTCCACTAAACACACGTTTTGTTTCCAGTGAGACGTGTATGATACATGGTGATGCGACAGCCATAAGAGGCGATATGACCCAACCAGAAGCCCCTATTATTCCACCATTTCCCTACAGTGGCTCCATGGGGTCAATGTGCCACCAACACAGAATGTGTGCACCTAGATTTAACTCAGCACAGCCTCAGGGGTCTACAGGGCGAACATAGGCACTTTTGCTTTAAGTGCACGCACATGAGGTCCACCACCGGCACCAAAACTTATACAGGCAGTCCCCAGGTTACGAACAGGATCGCGACTGTAGGTTTGTTCTTAAGTTGAATTTGTCTGTAAGTTGGAACAGGTCTATTTATTAAATGTAACTACAACACCAAAGGTTTTTTTGTTTTTTTATTTCGGATAGTGCAGGGAAGGGTTTTTAACTTTGTTTTGCTGTCTTTGTCCCTGTTAAGATGATTTCCCCTCATGCGCTGCCGTGGCCTGCTGGAACTTGTCGTTCCACAGATACTCTCTGCTGTGGAAAACGGAACTACAAGTGCCAACATGCCCCATAAGTCTCCGTTTGTAACCAGGGAACAGGTCTAAGTCGGAACGGTGTAAGTTGAGGACTGCCTGTACCAGTGTGAAACAAAGCAAATGTAGCCCAAAATTGACCACGTGTCCTACTGTTTCCTGTGGCCCCACAACGGTATACATAGGGATTCTTTCTTCACTGTATCCTGATGAATGCCAATAAAGGAGGCCTAAAAAGTGATGTGCGTGGGTCCCCAAGATCTACAGTAGATTACAGCACATGGCAAAACGCATGAGATTTTCATCCATATGAAAGTTTTCCGCACGGAAATTGAGGGGTGGTGCAGTTTTAAAGGGTTATATTTAAATGGGGCCTGGGTGTGGAAATACAGAAACAATTTTTTTTTTTTTACTTACCACCTGGGTCCATCGCTGCTGCCACTCCAGAACTCACCGGGATCCGCTCCTCTTCACTTCTGGGTTCTTACTTTGAGATACAGGAGAGCTTCTGTGTATCGGGGCAAGAAAGTGGAGGTGAAGAGGAGAGAGTCCCCGGGAGCTCTTTAGCAGCAGTGATGGGGGACTGGGAGGAAAAAAGCACTTTTTTAAAAAAAGAAAAAAAGTTTCCACATCCAGGCCTAATTTAAGCAGAATGTTATTAAAGTGGAAAACCCCTTTAAAACTCTGCGCCACCGTTCATTTAGTTTCGGTGTGGAAAACGTACCCACGGATGCAGATCTCATGTACTTGCCATGTGCTGTAATCCACTGCAGATCTAATGCCCTGTTCACATCACATTTTAGGCCTCCTCCATCAGGACACCATAAGGAAGGGATCCCTACGTATACTGTGGTGGGGCCACAGGAAACAATAGGGCACTTGTGGTCACTTTTGGACTACATTTGCTATAATTCACGCCGGTTTACACTTTTTTTGCCGGTGGTAAGCCGTGACTAAGTCAGGGACATAAAACAAATAGGATCACAAAATAAAGCAGAAGTTCTTAGGGTATGTTCTCATGGCGTATTTGGGGCGTGCATTTCGGCACTTATTTGCACTTTAATACGGCCGAAATGCGCGCCGCAATTACGGTAATTCATAGCTCTCATAGAGAGCTATGAATCACTCTTTCTTGGGCAGGCTTATGTGAGTGGGTAAAGAAGTGGAGCATAAGTATGCGCCCCGGTCGCCTGTAATACCCTTTCTGACTTTTTTTTTTCCCTTAAAGCTCCGGGAGCATGCCAATGTCAGTTGGCGGTTAGTGCCTAAAAATTTTTTGCAGATTTTTAATTTAGACCAAAAAATCCACAAAATAAAGCAATTTCAGATTTGAAAACCATTCTTTTACAAATTCCACGGAAAATTTTGCATTACAATTCCCCCAATCAGGGCAACATTTTTGCAAATGTTTTCAACAGCACATCCAACCCATGTGCACTTACCCCACAGGTGATATGTTGGGAGCAACAGACACACAAAAAAAAAATCTGTCTGCATTAAAATTGTCCAAAGTCGCTGTGCACCAAATGGCATCCGGCCGCCGTCTAAATGAAGGAGCCCTGTAAATTTAGGAACTGACAACATCAATGAAACCTATTAGATCAGTGATTGAATAAGGACAACACAATGGCCCATTGTACCAAAAACTAATCAAGGAGAGGGTGGGAGGGAGGCCCGCTCATAGCTCGTATAGAACCCCATTCAGTACGCCAGATAATCCGCCCCTAATCAGCGACCTGCGATGCCCCGGACAATGGACAGAACCCGCTGCCACCGCCCGGTCACTTCTGACACAGCTGCCTGCAACAAAGCGCCCATTCTCCGACAGCGCACAGTCCAGGGGAGGACGGACCTCAATGTAGTCAAAAGAATGGGTTTTGCTATGTTTTTGTGTCAAATTGAGATTTTTTTTGTTACCACTATCCCTGCCAGAAACAGAGCTGCAGTGTAAAGTATGGAGGAAGAAAAGAGAATCCAAGCAGCACAACAGAAACGTATAGGAATGTATTGGTGAGCAGCGCAGCTAATAAAACACAGCGGTGTACATATATTTAAAGGGGTTCTCCAATTCATTGCGGGGTTTTATTTATAATTTAAATGAAATAAGCTCTTTATGGCCAAAACAATCTTTATACACTTTTTATTGAATTTCTATGTTACACATTCTGTGATTTTTATTCTTTTTACATTATTCACAGTATTATGTTTATGGCCGTAAGTAATGACACTCGGTTCGGAATGTCCTCCCTTAGAAAGCGTTCACAAGGCAGGTTTGGACACCGATTCCAAGTACAGATTCTGCATCCAAACCCGCCGTGCGAACTTCCCCCGAGTGCAGATTCTGCATCCAAACCCGCCGTGCGAACTTCCCCCGAGTTCAGATTCTGCATCCAAACCCGCCGTGCGAACTTCCCCCGAGTGCAGATTCTGCATCCAAACCCGCCGTGCAAACACCCCGAATGAAAATTCTGCATCCAAACCCGCCGTGCAAACACCCCGAATGAAAATTCTGCATCCAAAAATCAGCATCCAAACCGCCGTGCGGAAGGGTTTGGCAGAAACCCTCCTCGGGCAGTCCGGGTCGTTTCCTCGCTGAAATGTCACGATGGCGAGCACGGAATTTTCAATGAAGAAACGACGCTTGAAACTCCCCCGTCCTACTACACACGCACTACAGAAGCGCCAGCACCCTGACTAGCGTGCATTACCAGTGGAGAATTATCTGCTGGGCATGTGCGCTAGTTAGCGGGCCGGAGTTTCTTAAATGCAGCTGCCACCCTCTAGAGCACGTGCGCCCCTCAAAAAAGTGCACCAAAATTTTGGCGCAGTTAGTGGCGTAAAGTAAGCAAACTATTAGAAGGTGTAAAGTTAGACTGGACAGTGCAACCCGCCACCACAAGATACCTGTGGCCCATGGTAAGACTGTACATCTAATGAAGCCAAACCATGTAACTCTCCAGGCGCCATTTTTGATGAGGTATCTGCACCTCGGTAGTGAAGGTGCGGTCACATGACGCATCAGCCCTGACCTCATATACGGATCTTTACAAGGCGACCAAACAAGTCCTCATGCAGGTATACAACATCCAGCTCTCCCAGGAAAGCTCAGCAGCTCCCCGATCTATTAACCCTTCCAACACCAGACTCCTGTGCGATAGTATTCACCCCTTGATATCCAGACGTGGGCGACCCGCCGATCACTCTGCGCCATTTCCTGCATATTACGTATAACTGACTGCATCGCCCATAAATCTGTCGTCCATTACACTAATGAAACCTCAGCAGCTGCATTCTCCGCTCAGGGATGGAGGCCACAAGACATTGATCATATAAAGCCCTAATACAATCTGTCAGAGACTGACCTCCACCGTCCGCTACTAACCATGCAGCCCACCCGGGCACATTGATGTCAAAAGAAGGGACCCTACTTAGTCACATACAGAGAAAGCTGATGACCCCCCAGTAGCCGCAGTGACGACCCCGGGCTGAGGAGTGACTTGACGCTCCTGGGCCCTAATGCAAAGCGTAAAATGGCCCCCCCCCCCGCGCCCAGGTGTCGGCGTGTGTGGCAGAAGGGCTTTTGAGCCCCCTTATGCTTCAGGGTCCGGTAACATCCGATACTTTTGCGCCCACTATGGCTGCCCCGGTCATCTTCATTCATAGCTAGGTGGTAACCTTTGGTCCCAAAATTTCTAGCAGGACATCAGTTCCCATCATCACAACAATCAGGACTGTCATCCTCATCAATGTATTGCAGAAGGACTTTTGGGCCCCCTGAGGTTGCAGGTTCTTGCACCAACTGCTAGCTTTGCACCCCCTACAGTCGTGCCCCTGCCCTAAGGGCATCTCCCTGCTTGGCTAGGCGAGACCCTTGGTCCAGAATTTTTTTGCACAACTGCAGATCCCATCATCACAACAATCCGGACTGTCCTCCTGATCATTGCAAAATACAACAATGAGGATAACTGATAAGGAGTGTATTCATATGGGGCAGAAGGGCTTTTGGGCTCCCTGAGGTTGCAGAGCCCAGTAGTGAATGCCACCTCTGCACCCCAGGCATCTTCCGCTTAGCTAGGGGTGACCCTTGCTCCGAAAATTCCTTGCACAACAGCAGATCCCATCATCACAACAATCCGGACTATCATTTTCATCACTGCAAAATCCAACAATGAGGATGAGTGTATTCCTATGTGGCAGAAGGGCTCTTGTACCCTTTTAGGCTCCAGGGCTCCATAGCGACTGCTACCACTACACCCCTGCACATCTTCCGCTTAGCTAGGGGTTCCAAAATTTCTTGCACAACAGCAGATCCCATCATCACAACAATCAAGACTATAGCCCTCATCATTGCAAAATACTCTTCTCTCAATGCAAAATAGTCTTCCCATGTGGCAGAAGGGATTTAGAGCCCCAAAAAGTTGCAGGATATAGTAACAACTGCTAGATCTGCACCCCCCAAAGTAGTGCAACTGATTTAAGGGCATCTCCATACTAGGCTAGGGGAGACCCATGGTCCTGAAATTTTTTGCACAACCGCAGAACCACCATCACAACAATCCGGACTGTCCTCCTGATCATTGCAAAATACAACCATGAGAATGATGAGTGTATTCCTATGGGGCAGAAGAGCTTATGCCCTTTAGGCTGCAGAGCCCCATAGCGAATGCTACCGCTGCACCCCTTATAGCTATACCCCTGCGACCCGGCATCTTCCTTCGTTTATAGCGGCAACGCTTAGTGACAAAAATTTTAGCACAACAGCAGATCCCATCATCAAAACAATTCGGACTGTCCTCCTGATCATTGCAAAATACAACCATGAGAATGATGAGTGTATTCCTATGTGGCAGAAGGGCTCCTGTGCCCTCTTAGTGACTGCTACCTCTGCACCCTTAAAGCTACACCCCTGCACCCCGGGCACTTTCATCTTAGTTAGGAGAAACCCTTAGTCCCAAAATTTAATGCAAGACAGTGGATCCCATCATCACAACAGTCAGGACTATCATCCTCATCATTGCAGATGTTACCGTGTAGCTGTGATCTCATAGGTGGCGACCGCAGTGACATCACACGACTGTGGCGGTCAATGGCCGCCATATGGATGAGCCGTTACCATGGCGAGCGACAAGTGGCACCACCAACACATTGGATGCTGACTTCAGCAGCCCTGGCAGAGGTCAGCAGCACAAACACAGCCCTAAACTGGTGAACTCCCAATCCTTACACTATGGAAACCCCCTTTAAGACATCCCAGCCCATAGAATGAAGAGACATCACAAGCCACAGACACACAGGACATGTCAGCTCCTCTCACCTGCTCCAGGGGACGGCTCTCGGTGACTCCTCAGCATGGACCATACCCCCGAGCCCCACAGCCACCACCTGCCCCCCAGCCCCAGCTCCTCCGCCCCTGACGCAGCTAAAATGCAGCCCCCCTGCCAGACAACCACAACACCGACTCCAGCCGGCCAATCACAGCGCGCTGCCCGTGACGTCACCGCACTTCCGCCTCTGGAGCGGAAGGCGGAAGTGGAGGAGTCTGTGGGGAGTCACGTGCTCTCTGACTGACTCTTGAAATGCCAGCGGGATGGAGAGTGAGTGATCGTAGCGCCTGGCGTCTGCTGGGTCTTGTAGTTCTACTGAATAGCCCGTGTCTGGGGCTTGTAGGAATTGCGTTAAATGGAATGGAGAAGTGAAGCGGTTGCCCGGGGCAACCAATCAGGATGCTACTTTCAGGACTGCCTGATTGGTTGCTATGGCAACTGCTCCACTTTACCCTGGTTACATGATTTTTTTCCCCCTTTTGGGGTGGGTTTACCCCTGTGTTTTGCCATATATGTTTTTTTTTGGGATTGCCGCAAGGTGAACGCCATATTTACACCATGTATGTAGCATAGCCACACAGTGAACGCCATATTTACACCATGTATGTAGCTTTGGGAAGGGGGTGAACGCCCCCTATTTTTCACCAAATTTTTGTAGCCCTAGCCACACTGTGACGCCCTATTTACCCCCATGTATGTGCATTTGCCACACGTGAATTTCCATATTTACACCCCTGTATGTAGCATAGCCCCACAGTGAAAGCCCTATTTTTCAAAATGTATGTGCATTAAACCACACAGTTGGGAAAGCCATTTTTTTACACCATGTAGTAGCATAGGCCCCACAGTGGAAAAGCCATTTTTACACCCCTTTTATGAGCATAGGCCCAAAAGTGGGAAGCCATAAATTTTCACCATTTTTTGTTGCATAGGGCCCCACAGTGGAAAAGCCTTAAATTTTCGCCCTTTATGTAGAAAGCCACACTGTCGACGCCATATTTACACCATGTATGTAGCATAGCCGCACAGTGAATGCCATATTCACACCATTTATATAGCATAGCCACAAGGTTTAATGCCCCTTTTTTAAACCCTATATGAAACATAGCCATCAGTGAACGCCTATTTTGCCCCTTTATGTAAACATAGAAAACAGTGAAAAGCCGATTTTCGCCATTTTTTGTAGCATAAACCCCCACAGTGAAAAGCCCTATTTATACCTTTATGGGAGCATAGCCACACAGTTTAACGCCATATTTACGCCCCTTTTTTTAGCATTGCCACCCAGGTGAACGCCATATTTTTTTACCCCTTTTATGTAGATAGCCCCACAGTGAAAAGCATATTTACGCCTTTTATGTAGCATAGCCACAAGTGGGAAAGCCCCTTTTTTACGCCCTTTATGTAGATAGCCACCCCAAGGGGAAAGCCATAAATTTTGCCATTTATGTTTGATAGCCACCCCGGAACGCCATATTTTCGCCCCTTTATGTAGTTTGCCACACAGGAACGCCAAATTTTTCACCATTTATGTAGCATAGCCCCCCAAAAGGAACGTTTTATTTACACCCCTGTATGTAGGGATAGCCAACAGTGAAACCCCTGTTTACACCATTTATGTAATAGCCCCCAGTTTAAACCAAAATTTAGCCATTTATTTGCATAGCCACACAGTTCAAAAACCCCAAAAATTTAAAAAACCAAAAATTTTTTTAAAAAAAAAAACCAAAAAAAAAAAACCCCCCCCCAAACCCGGACCCCCCGACCCCCCCCCCCCCCCTTTTTTTTTTTATTTAACCCCCCAATTTTTTTTTAGCATAGGCACACAGTGAACGCCATAAATTTTCACCTTTTTTGTAGCAAAAGCCACACAGTGAAAAGCTATATTTTTCAACCCTGTATGTAGGAAAAGCCACATAGTGAACCCCATGTTTACACCATTTATGTAGCATAGCCACACAGTGAACGCCCATAAATTTTCGCCATTTAGGGAGCAAAAGCCACCCCAGTGAACGAAAAATTTTTCGCCCTTTATTTAGCATAGTTTCACAAATGAACGCCCTTTATATAACCCCCATGTCCTCCACACAGTGAAACGCCATAATTACACCATTTAGTAGCATAAGGCCACACACTAGAACATACTCATAATTTTTTTACACACCATTTATGTAGCTCTAGCCACACAGTGAACAGCCATATTTTACAACACCATTTTATGTTGACACTATGCCGCACAGTGAAATGCCATATTTACACCAGTAAAATAAATGCAAAGCCCTCACAGTGAACACCATATTTACACCATGTATGTAGCATAGCCCCACAGTGAACGCTATATTTACACCATTTTCATGTGTCACACTATTTAGCCAAACACTGAATCGCCATATTTACAAACCATTTATGTAGCTAGCTCACACAGTTAACGAGCCAAATTTTACAGCCAATGTATGTAGCATAGCCACACAGTGAACGCCATATTTAATTTACTACCATGTAATGTAGCATAGCCAACACAGTGGAAGCGCCCATATTTACACACCATTTATGTAGCATAGCCACACAGTGAACGCCATATTTACACCATTTATGTAGCATAGCCACACAGTGAACGCCATATTTACACCATGTATGTAGTCATTACCGCAACTAGTGTAACGCCATATTTTACATCTCCATGTATGTAGCATAGCCACACAGTGAACGCCATATTTACACCATGTATGTAGCATAGCCACACAGTGAACGCCATATTTACACCATGTATGTAGCATAGCCACACAGTGAATTGTCCATAGTTTAACACCATGTATTAGCATATCACGCACATGAACTCCCATATTTACGCGCCTATTTCTAATGTAGCAAGCCACACACTGAACCATATTATCTCCCATTATGTAGCAAATAGCCGCACAGTGAACGCCATATGTTACATCCATTGTATGTCAGCATAGCCCCGACAGTTGAACACACAGATATTTACTTACACCATTTAGGTGTAGTCATAGCCCACAGTCAACGCCATAAATTTACGCATTTTATTTAGCATGATAGGCAACAAGTGAACTCGCCACATATGTACCACTCCATTTAGACATGTTATATCTTGGAAGGACTCGTTTTCCAGAACTATAATATGGCGTGAATTCGTTGGAGACTTAACATATAAACTAACTAACCCTAAATCTGCTCGAAATACTTGTCTGACGCGGTTTTCAACTGTACAATCTGACAACTAAATTTTACTCATCGTGTGGCTGGACCCTTATCACTCTCTTTTTTCCTTAGCTTGGATGAGTCCCTCATAGTCAACCTCTGCCACACGTCGCCTTCTATAGAGGACCTACTATATGATGGAGGTATATGTCACATACTACTACTCCCAAAACTTATTAGTTCTTTTGTCTCTGATGTGATAGGAGTCCAGTAGATCATTCTTTATGTAAATGTAAATCTCCTCTTAAGTACGAATTATGACGGCAGAATTTCCAAACAGCACCAACATGCTGTGTCAGGCTGCAGCCCGGTCACAGCATCTCTTCAATTGGTCATGTCTTGATAGTCACAGTAAAATTCAAGCGATTAACCTCAATCGTAATATAAAAGTTATCCCCGGACATTCTCCTGACAGGTCTCTGTATTGTTCTCTAGACGTGAAATAACAATCATGGTGAATTTTCTCTTTCATAACTCCTCCTCTGCTATTCCTCCTAGTAAAGTACTGTAGTTCTTACTGAATCCGTCACACTGGGCTTAAAATTACCAAAATTGGACGTATTCCCGTGCACAGTCCTGACATGATTCCAATCATGCAGATAGATGTGTAAATTAGGGGAAACCCCCAGTACAAAACTGGGGATAGGTTGCACCCAGTGTTGACAACATTCAATTCTAAAAAAAAACAAAATTCTATGGTAGGAAATAACAGAGGGAGCAAACACCACACCAATAATATGCATGTTCACACGGCTTAATTTGCGGGACGTAATAACGCCCCGCAATTACGCCGTGTGGACCATGGGGCGGTAGATAGCCAGAGGGGGTGTAGTAAGCAGGGGGCCGGTCTCCCTTCGCCGCCCATAGACTACATCTCTGCTATCGACTCGTATTACGCCGCTAGAAAGTGACATGTTCAATTATCTCCCCGCCCGTGCGGAATACGCCGTGTGCGGGAAGAGGAGACCGTAATTCCATAGTTCTCTATGAGAACTGTGAATTACTGTATCTATGATATGGGCCAATTTTTAGAGGCCCGTAATTGGCGCAACTTCGGCGCGTAATTACGACCGAAATACGCCCATATTTATGCCGTGTTGAACATGTCGCTTTATATAGAGAAGAGGCTCCAGAGCGTTGTTTAGTATTATATCGGTCCCCTTCAATAACTGATCAGAGTGGACTCCTACCACATTAAGTCTATTTCATTAACCAGCTATCCCTATACAAGTTCTGCCAAAAAAAAAAAAAACACAGATCAGTAAGAGGAGCGGTGTCCACCTTGTTTTTACTGTAAGGATGGTATGTATTTCACAGTCACAGCACATTTCCGGCGGTGTACCTTTGCGCTGCGATCTCATACTTGTTTGTTTTTGAGTCATTCATAATAAAATGATAGCAGAACTCTAATCACACACGTATCCATGTCTTATACTACCAATGGATAACCCCGTAACTAGGCCCCTAGCAGATTTTCTGCTTACTCATAACTTTACATCTATTTCACGTCGTGGAAAAATATTAAATTGCTCATGATCTATATCATATGTAGAACATTGGCACAACCATAAGTCCTCTACACTCTATCCAAGTCAATACTGTGACTCGTGTGTGCGACCTTGCCCTAGCTCTCACAATCCAGATATGCAGTAAATGACTGTGAGAGATACATTATTATTAGAGGTGGAGTCTATGTTAAATACATTCACTCATCCATGATGCTCTCCCACGGCACGGGGTTTCAGCTGATTTTATTCATGTGGATTTTGCAGGTTTTCTCGCCTGTGAAAATCCTGGTCCAATAACTGAGCACACTATGTTGAGCTCTAAGTGACTTAAACCCGTGCTAGCAGTCCCCACTGTTCCCCTATTACTCACGGGATTTCAGCCCCGGCGGTTTTTCCTCGCGCGCGTTTTTTTTTTTCCGACTGCAACTATACATTATGCTTGCATGCAATCTTCTGTCCGGCTTCCGGACGAATTCTGTGCAAAGCCAATGTGAAAGGGGGAGGGCATCCATCGCGGAGAAAAAGCCGTTCTCTCTCCATACGTCCTTTGGGGACGGCCCCAAAACAGGACGTCTATCTTATACCGGCCAGTTCAAACCGTGTCCTGGTATTTGTCCTGTAGGTCTCTGTGATAATCATTTGCGCCCTTAATTTTGGGCACTAGGCAAGAAATATGGTACCAATTGATCCAATCGAGGTCATTATTATTATTAATAATTATATTTTTCAGAGACTTGCCCCTCTTTTATCTTCAGGTAAAACCAATGTTACCCCTAAAAAGTCGGCATTGACAGGCAGCGCCAGGAAGATCAAAGACAACGCTGCGGATTGGCACAACCTGATGCTGAGATGGGAAAGCTGCAACGATAACCTTTGCCGTTTACGTGCTCGCAAGCAAATTTCATATCTGAAAAAATCAGTGACCTGTAAGTAATGAGTGTGCACCTAATAGAGGTCCTGTGACCCCTCCAGACTCCTGTGACCTTCCCTCCCATAACTCCAGTGACGCCCTCCATACTCCCAGTGACCCCCCAGACTCCCATTGTGACCCCCGCCAGGACCTCCAGTGACCCCCTCCTAGACTCTACATGACACCCCACCAGACTCCGAGTTATACCCCCCCTCCAGACTCCAGTGACCCCTCCTGACATGTCCCATTGAGTAAATCATTGTGTTTCCCATGAAATAACATTTCTGCTGCAGCTTCTTTTATAACTTTGTGCTGTCCCTCTGTTATTCCTCCTAGAACTGTATGACTGAATCTGCCAATTCTGAGAGTGTATAATAATTGGGGTGGCAGTCGGGTGTCCCCTGTCACTAGTCTGACATTGGTCCAATTCGGATTCAATGACTCAGTTCTTTGTTGTTGCATAGACGACACCTGTATAAAATCATCTGGAATGATAACACCCAGCTGACAGATTGGTAATGAATTTTCAGGAGGAGTAACAGAGGAACAACACAACATAAAGATATAAGGAAAGATGCTCCAGAATTCTTATGCCTGTTTTAGTAAATCCTTGTGTTCCCTGGGATATAACAATTCTGGGACATCTCTTATAACTCTGCGTTCTGCTGTTCCTCTGTTATTCCTCCAAGAAATGTATTACCAGTCTTTAAGCTGGATGTCATCGATTGGAGGGGCCCTTTACCATCTGACATTGTCCAGTCAGTGCAGGGAAACACCTCTCTGACAACTTTATTGATAAAACCCAACTGATGAATATATTTCCAGGGGGAATAACAGAGGAACATCATAACACAGAGTCTTCATTCAGGATGGAGAGTAGGTTGTGCTTACAAATTACTATGTATTCTATTCCATGAGTCGTTCCTGATAATTCTAACAGCCTCAAACATTCCTCCACCCTGTACTGCGAACTCCCTTAGAACAGAATGGAGAAAACACAGCGCTCCCCTTTACTGGGAACTCCCATAGAACAGAAGGAGAACACTTCACGTTTCCTGAGCCTACTCTTCCCCTGTAACTGAGGGAACTGTCCATAGAAACAGAATGAGAAGAACACAGCACACCCCTGTACTAGTGATACTCCATAGAACAGAACTGGAGGGATCTACATCTTCACCCCCTGTATCTTGGACACTACCCATATGAGGTGTAGATATGGAGAGTTACTACACAAGATTCTATGCTCCCCTGTACCCTGGCAGCTCCCTCATTAGAACAAATGACGAACAATCTGCTTCTGCTTCAAACCAGGAACTCCCATAGAGGAGAATGAAGAACACAGCACACAGTTTCTCTTCTTTCCCTGTAAACAGGGGGCAACTCCGGCAATGTAACAGTAACATGAGAGTCAATTCTGACGTCTAGATAGATTAGTGTGGTCCTTCATGTCAATATATGCCATTAATGTCTGTAGTGAGAAAACCCCTTTAATGGCCTCGGTATACATGATGCTTTTGGTGGTGTTCCCCTTTAAATACAATTAATTTTTTTCTTTTCTAGGTCATATGAGAAGATGTTACAAGATGGCGCGGTGTCTGCTCATGAGAATACAGGCAATGGAAAAGGGAAGAACATGAATCAGATTAGGGCTCGAGTTTCTACTGGATTTCCTGTTTAGAGATAGATGGTTGGTTTCGACTTTCCCACACTTGGTGCTTTTCCTTCTCCCGCGCGTGGATGGTCAGATTTGTTGACTTATTGGTCTTTTTTCTTTTTCTTTTCCACGAAGCAACTCAAATTCTCAGCTGAAGATGAAAAGCTGAATCCAACATTTTAAAGAGCGTCTGAGTGATCAGGTAAGCTTATCAGTGTGGCGGCAGCGGCAGGCCGATACTCTTCCAGACGTGGCCGACTTCATTGTTTTGTGAGTATTGTGGCCTTGTAGCAATGCAACTTATATGTGGCCCTGTAATGTAAATCTCCAGATTGGGAGCAGAACGATGTCCTCACAAGGTGGACAGGTTGCTAAAGCATAATGATACGAGTATGGATCTTTATGACTAGTATAGAGTACAACTACACTTCCCCCTTACCGTGGGAACTGAACATAGCCATATAAATAAAGGCAGTCTGAACCACAGCGCACCCTCTTGTTACTGGTACTGCCATAGAACAAAAGGAGAGAATACAGTACTCCCCCTGTACTGAGTGGAACACCCCATAGGACAGAATGGAGAGAACCCAGCGCACCCGCTGTCACTGGGAACTGCCAAAGAACAGAATGGAGAGAACACAGCGCTCGGGGGGGGGGGTTTGCATGATTTGTTATCTTTTCGGGGGGGGGGGGTGGTTTGGGGGGGGGGGTGTATGTGATCTGGGGTGCAAAAGGGGGGTGGGGGGGGATGGTTGGTAGGACTGGGTTGTCCTTTATGTTATGTATTTTACTCTTGTTTTTTTTTATTATTGTTTTTTGGGAGATGTATTTTACTTTTTATTTGCATTTTTGGTTTTTATATATTATTTTTGTGTTATTTTTTTTATTGTTTATTTTTTTTTCGGTTTTTTTACTTATCTTATATTTTTATATTTTATTAATTTTTGGTATTTTTTTTTTTTATTATTTTGTTTGTTTATTTTTTTTATGGTTTTTTTATCGCATTTTTTTTTTTTTTTTTTTATTTTTTTATTTTTTTTTCTTTTTTTGGTTTTTTTTTGTTGTTTGTTTGTTTTTGTTTTTTTTTTTTTTTTTTGTGGTTTTTAAGAGAAAAAAAATTATGTAAGAGAAAAAATAACAAAAGAAAAAACGAATTAATTAAAGATAAGCAATACAATAAACAAAACAACTAAACATATAAGCATTAAATCGAAACATTTATTCCAAAACACACCAAAACCCAAAAGAAAGCAAAAAAATAAAGATGTATATAATAACATGAAAAATAAAAAAAATCAACACCCAACAAAAAGCACCCTAATATTCCCCCCCTCGCCCAACCATCATGCTCCCCTACCTCCCACACCCTCACTCACACAATCTTTCTGAAGCGCCAACCTCAACTTCATCAAAAGATGCCCCCCCTAAAAACAATAGACCTAATAACAAAACCCCCGTGAGAACCCTACTCCCCCACAACACACCATACCACCCCCACCCCCTCACACGCCCAAAACACCGCAACCCCCACCCGGAACGACCCAACACCAACCCCACCACCACACCCCCGCACATCCAACACACTAACCAACCTAACTCACCTCACCCCACTTCTCCTTCCTACCACACCATCTCCCCCCTGTAAAACCACCAAACACGCTGCCATCCGCCATCCCTATCCTACCCAATACCCTTCCCCAATTTTCACCCAACCCCCCCCTACTCTCAACCACCTCCAAACCCTTTAAGACGCCAACACCATCACCCCCCATTGCCAACCCCAAATCACCAAACACTCTACCCCCGCCCCTCACCAACCTACCCCCCCCCCCCCACCCCCCCCCTCCCCACAACACTCCATCGGATCCTCCCCTCTCAACCCGCCTTCCAACCCCCCTAACCGACCCCACACTCCCCCACTCTGCGCCCGATAGTTTTCCCTCCACCTCTAGCGCCCCACACCACCCACTCTCCTTCTCACTCACCCCCAAAGCCCCGCCAACCCCCCTAACTAAAAACCTCAACTCCTCACACCGCCCAAATCCCTTCCACACCATCCCACCCACCATCTCCACCAACGTCCCCCAAACTTCAATACCCACTGCTGCAATACCCGTAGTAATAAACACCTCCCGCAGCATACCAGAAACACCAAAACAAAAATCTCAGCCAACAAAACCACCCCAAATACAAAACACCAAAAGTATATAACACCTCCCATCCCTCTCCCCACATACCCCCCCCTACTCCCCGTCGCACCCCCCAACAACCTCCCCCCCCCCACAAGCGCCCAATCCTCACCCCCGCCAGACCGCTTACTCCCCCCACAAACACCCCCTCACACCCAACCTCCCCAGTCCACACCCCTACCCCTCCCTAACCTCCTCCCCCCCCCAAATCCCCACCACCCCCCATCTACGCCACCCAACCGCCAACAACGCCACCCCCCACCCCCAGCCACCCCCACCCCTTCTCCACCCAGCACCAGCACCCACCCTTACCCCCCACCCCACCCCCGCCCTCAAGACAGATCCACAGCAATCTCGCCACCTCTCATCCCCCCTACCCCTCCCCCCCACGTGTGGCATACACCCACCTCGCACACCCCCCCCCCACCCCCCCCACACAACCCCCGCCTGCATCCGAAACACCCTACCACCACCCCCACTCCCTCCACCCCGCCTCCATCACCAGACGCATCCAGTTCAACCCCCCACCAACCCATACACCCCCCCCCACTCACACTAACCGTCCCCTCTTGTCCCCACCCCAGACAACCCCGCTAACCCCTATCCATACCCCTCACCTATACCTACATCTTACTACCAACCTCCAAACCCGTCCCCATCACACTATCCCCTCGCCCCAATCACCCTACACCCAAACCCAAGCCCCCCCACCCCACCGCCCCCTTCCTCCCGAACCATTGCCAATCACCCCCCCACACATCCCCCCTACCACCCCCCCCCCCCCTCCCACCCAACCTAACCCAACCCCCACCTCCCCCCCTCTCCCAAACACCGCACCTACCACCCATAACCACCCCCCATTCCCGCCACAAACTACCCCTCCCTCCCAACACAACCCCCCCCGCAAAAAAACCCTCCCTCGCCCCCCATATCACACCCCCACACCCCCAACGTGCCAGCATCAAGAACCCGACCCGCCCCCACATCCCCTTACTCAAGCCGCTCCCCTCCCCCCACACGCTATCTCCCCCACTACACCACACCCACGCCCCACCCCGACCTTCCCCAACCTCCCACCCCCCCCCCAACCAGCCAGCACATCATTGAACTCCTCATAACCCACCACCATACCATTCCCATTCCCACTCCCCTCCCATCTCTCCCCCCGCGCTCCCACATGTAACTTTCCCCCCCATCCCACGCCCCTCCCGTGCATCTCCCCCCAAATTCATATAATTGTAGTAGAAATTAAATAATATACTGTAAAATGTTATAAAAATATTTAAATATAAAAAAAAAAAAAATAGAATTAATTAATAAATAGAATAGTGAGTGAACCCCAATAAAATAAAAAAATTATAATAGGAAATAAAGATAATATATATAAGAATAAAATAATTAAATTAATTAAGTATAAAATTAAAATATTATTATAATATTTTAATATAAAATATAATTTTAATATTAAAATTGTATTGTAAAAGTTATAGAAAATATATAATAAATCAAAAGAATAAAAAAGAATAAATTAAAAGCAAATAAGCAAACAAAAAAAAAAAATTAAACTAAAAATGAACAAATCCCCAAAAAAATAAAAAAAGAAACTAGAATAAAAAAAAAAAAGAAAAAACCCACCGCGATACCAGAATAAGATCCCCCCCCAAAAAGCCTCCACCCATGTGCCAAAAACCCACCCCCATTTCCTGCAACCCTCCTGCTACTCCCCCCACCCTACCACCCCCCACCCCGAAGCTCACCCCACCCTCCCCTCACCGCCAAACCCCCGCATCAAAGCCTCGAACCAGCCCCCTATTGCTCCCCCCTAAGCACCCCCAGTTCCTCCAACCACACACCCCCCCCGCTCCCCCCACTTCGCACAACCCACAAACACCCAGCAGCCACCACCACCACTCTACTCACACACACTACTAACCACCCCCACCTCCCCTCCGCTCACCACCGTCTCCTCCCCTCCCCACCCCCCACCAACCCACTCCCCTCCCGTCATACACCCCTCAACTACCCACAATCCTACCCCCGACGCCCATCCCATCATACCCCCTAAACAACCACCACGACCCCCCCCCTCTACTCACCAGATCACCCCGCCCCCCCCAACCGCTCGCCCCCCTACCCCACCCCCCATACCCCACACACCCACTCGCCCACGAGCCCCCCAACAATCCCGACCCCTAGCCCCCCCATCCCAACACATCCCCCATCTCACCATAAACACACTTGCCCCCACTCCCCTCACATTCTCTCCCCCCCTCTCACCCGAATCCACTTTCCCCCACTCACATACATGTACGATCCCCCCTCTCACCCATTACCCGGTCCCACCCCACGTGCACAGAACACTGGCTAGACCATCGTGCAATCTCCTATTAACCGGAACGTCACGGCCATAGGACAGAATGGCGATAACACATACCGTGCTTTGCTCCACTGGTTACCGGGAACCACATTAGGACGAATGGTCAGAGAACTAATCTATAACATGAGCCTTCTCCCTTACCCCGGGAGAACCTCGTCATAGGAACGAATGAGAGAACACATCGCTCCCTAGAGACCGGGAACACCTAATAGTAACAGTCCTTTGGAGAGAAACACAGCTCTCCCCTGTACCGGGTCAAGTCCCATATGAACAAGACAACATAGATAACACTAAATCTCACTTCCTGTACTGGAATCTTTCTCTTACTAATAGAACAGAATGAGAGAACATCATGGCGCTCCCCTGTACTCCGGGAAACTCCCATAGAACATAGAAATGGAATAACACCGAGCTCCTCTTGTAGCTGTACACTCCCATAGAGGAGAATGAGTCTGAGAACGACAAGCGCTACCCTTTGAGTTACCGGGAACTCCCAAAGAGAGGAAATGGAGGAACACAGTCGCTCCCTGTTAACGGGAACTATCCCATAGTACAGAATGTAGGGAACACAGCGAGCTCACTCCTGTACCGGGAACACTTCTCATACGGACAGAAGAGAGAACACAGCGCTCCCCTCTGTAACCGGGAACACTCTTGAAAGGAACAGATTCATATGGGAGAGAACACAGCGCTCGTTATTTCCCTCTTAAACACTGGGAACTCACAAATTGGACAATAAATGGAGAGAATTCACAGCGCTTCTCCCTAGTACCGGGAACTCCCAACTAGGACAGGAATTGAGAACAAACACAGCTCCTCCCCTGTACCCGGAAACTCCTCATAGAACAGAATGGAGAGAACACTAAGCGCTCCCCTGTACCGGGAACTTTTCCCATAGAACAGACTAAGTAGAGAACACCTGCTCTTCCCAATTGTATCCTGGATCACTCCCATAGACAGAATGGAGAGAAAACAGCGCGTTATCCCCCAGTACCGGAACTCCCATAGGACAGAATGGAGAGTCTACTACAGCGCTCCCTCTGTACCGGGAACTCTCATGAGGACAGAATTGGAGAGAACACAGCGCTCCCTGTCCGGTGAACTCTCAAAGGACAGATGGGAGAGAAACTACAGCGCTGTTCTCTCTCTGACTCTGGTAACTAACTATCATACAGGACTAGATCATTGAGATAACACAGCGCTCCCCTGTAGTACCGAGTTGAACTCCCATAGTGAACAGAATGGAGAAAACACAGCTTCTCTCCCCTTTGTACCTGGTAACTCTCATAGAACAGAAGTGAGGTAGAGAGAACTCTCTCTAGCGCTCCCCTAGTACCTGGGAACTTCCCATAGACACTAAATGGAGAGAACACAGCGCACCCTAGTAACCCGGGGAGAGGAACTCCCATAGGAAAGAATGGAGATGTACATCACACTATTTCTGCGCTCCCTGTATCACCGGGAATCTCCCATAGACAGAATGGAGAGAGTAACACAGCGCTCCCCTGTACCTGGGACTTCCCATAGACAGAATTGAGAAAAACACAGCTCTCCCAGTACCAGATAACTCCCCATAGAACGATATATGGAGAGAACACAGCGCTCCCTCTGTACTGGTGATCACCTGCCATAGAACAGAAAGGATAGAACACAGCAACTCCCCTGTACTGTAAGCGTGTGCTCATATAACAGAATGTGTATTAGAGAACAGCAGTTACTTACTTAGCGCTCCCCTGTACTGGGGAACTCCCATATTGAGGAGAATGTAGAGAGAACATAACAATGTAAGCGCTCCCTCCCTGACTGGGAACTTCTGTCCTATAGAACAGAAGGAGAGAACACAGCGACTCCACTGTACTGGGGAACATGCCCATAGAACAGAATGGAGAGAACACAGAAAATTAGCGCTCCCCTCGTATCAGGGAACTTTCTCTTAGGCACAGAACATAATGAGTAGAACACAGCGCTTTGTGCTCCACTGTACTTTTTGGAACTCTCCAATTAGGACCATATAATGGAGGACAACACACTATTACAGCGGGTCCCCTGTGCAGAGGGTTAACTTTCTTTCATGAGAGGACAAATGGACTGATCATAACACAGCGCTCCCCTGTACGTGGGAACTCCTATTATTTAGTATCACAGAATCTGGAGAAAACACCAGCGCTTCTTCTTCCTGTACTTGGAACTCCCATAGGGACAGAAAGGAGATCATAATACAGCGCTCCCCAGTAACCGGGAACTTTTATCCCATAACTAGAATGTGAGAGAACAAGTGCTCCCCTGTACTGGGATATCACCCATAGGTCAGGATGGAGAGGAACACAAGGGGTGGCGCTCCCTTTACTGGGTAACTATTCCCTCTAGTGACAGAAAATGGAGAAAACACAGCAGCTTCACCTCACATACTTCTGGAACTCCCCCTCAAAGAACAGAATGGAGAGAACGTACAGCGCTCCCTCAGTACTGAGATGGAACATCCCATATAGAGAAGAGGAGAGAATCACATGACGCTCCCAATTCTCCCCTGTACTGGGCACTTTCCCATCTAGAACAGAAATGAGAGAACACAGCTACTTTTCCCTGTACTGGGAACTCCCATAAGTGAGATCATTGTTGGAGGAGAAACACAGCGTCTCCCTCTGTACTGGGCTTCTCTGCCATAGAACAGAAAGGAAGGAACTAGCTACTCCTTCTCTGTACTGGGAACTGCCATAGTGCGACTCAGAATGGAGAGAAACACAGCGTCCCCTGTACTTGTTAGGAACAGCCAATGAACAGAAAGAGGAGAGAATCACAGCGCCTACCCCTGTACTGGGTACCTGCCATAGAACAGAAGGAGAGAACACAGGCGTCTTCCCCTGTAACTGTGGAACTTCTTCATAGGACATGTCTGGTAGAGAACACACAGCGCTTTTCCCCTTTACTGGGAACTTTTCTCTTAGGACAGAATGGAGAAACATATCAGCGCGTTCACCGCGGTTCACTGGGATTTCTCCCATAGTGGACAGTAATGGAGAAAACTCCAGAGCGCTCCCCTGTACTGTGGAACTCCCTATAGGACCATGTTATCATGTGAGAGAACACGAGCGCTTCCCTCTGTACCGGGAACTTACCCAGAGAACAAGTAATTGGAGACTGAACACTGCGCGTCCCCATTGTACGTTGCTGGAACTGCCCATAGGCATAGGACAGGATGAGAGAACCACAGCGCCGTCCCCCTGTACTGGGAATCTCCCATAGGTACAGAAATTAGGAGAAACTCACTATAGCTCTCCCCTGTACTGGGAATCTCATTAGATTCACAGTATATGGAGAGAACACAGCGCTTCCTCCTGGTACTGGGAACGCCCATAGAGGAGAATGGAGAGAACACATAGCGCTCCCCTGAACTGTGAACTCCCAAAAGGAGAATGAAGTAGAGAACACAGCGCTCCCCCTGTACTGGGAACTGCCATAGAACTATATAAAAGGGAGTAGAACTACAGCATTCCCCTGTACTGGGAACTGCCATAGAACATCTCTGGAGAGAACACAAAGATGGCGCTTTCGTCGAAGTTCTTTATTCCCTTCTGTATCTGGTCTACTCTTCTCATTAGTACAGAATGGAGAGACACTTAGTCGCTCTCCCCTGTTTACCGGGAATCTTACTCCCATAGAACAATTGAAGAATTACAGCGGCTCGCCCTGTACCTGGGAACTCCCATAAACAGAATGGAGAGAACACAGCGCTTCCCTTGTACCGGGAACTCCCATAGTAACAGAATGAGAGAACACAGCGCTCCCCAGTAGCGCGGTTACAACTCCCAAGAACAGATACAAGATAGAACACAGCGCTCCCTTGTACCGGGAACTCCCATAGGATCAAATGGAGAGAACCTAGCGCACCCCTGTACTGCGGAACTCTCAGAAGGACATGAATGGTAGAGTCACACAGCGCTCTCCGCTGTACTGGGCAACTCTCATAGAACAGAATGGGAAAACACAGAGCTCCTCTGTTCACCTAACACCCCATAGACTTTAGAATGAGAGAACGCAGCGTTTTTCCCTGTATCTTGGGAACTCCCAAAGAACGTAGAATTGAGAGAACACAGGCCTCCTCTGTACCGGGAACTTCGCATATAACCTAGAATGAGATCTGCTCCGCGCTCTCCCTGGTACTGGAACCTCCATAGAAATATAAGGAAAATCTCATCGCCTCCCTTCTTGTACTGGAAAATCTCAGAGAATAGAATTGGAGAGAACACAGCACTCTCCCTGTTAACGGTAACATCCCATGAGACAGAATGTGGAGAAGACATCACACAGCGCTCCCCTGTACCGGGAACTGCCATAGAACAGAATGGAGAGAGCACAGCACTCCCCCGTACTGGGAGCTTCCTTAGAAGCCCATTCCCAAAATAGGTGCAGATCCCACCTCTAGGACCTATCAGACTTTGATGGCATATCCTATCGGTATACCATTAAAGTGCATGGTGGGCACACCACCCCTAAATCCACAGGTGCCGGCACAGCCTGATCACCATGGTCCACAGCAAACACAATATTCCATTCTGCTGCAAACAAGGGTAAATTCAGTCTGCTACCGGTTTCAGTGGTGCTTAATCTGTCAGGATTAAATAAAGTCTTTGGTAGTAAGCTTACAAGTCAGAAAGACCTTCCAGCGTTCCCAGCTATACCTGGAGCCTCTTTATTAGATCTGCAAGGTCATTGATTTATAAACACAGACAAGACCAATGGCCGGTTTGTGCGGCATAATCAGCACAATTTCTCTCACTACCAAATGATTAGATTTCACACATGCAAGGAACATCTAAATGAATGACTCTTATTTTCCCAAATACATTGCTGATGTTGAAGAAATTTAGAGATGTACACTTGGTTTTACCTCTGGTCACTGGACCTGTTCTCCCTCGCCTTTCGGACTACCGTCTGATAGTGCAGGTCTTGCACCAACCGGGAACCAGGAGCCCTAAAAGTAGAAAGAGCTTGATTGGAGAGCGTCACATTATGCGCACTGCTCTCCATTCTTCAATTCATATTTGGGAGTTCCATAGATTAATTCGTATCCTTAAATCACAAGGGTCACCCCTTGTACCTTGGAACTCTCCTAGAAAGATCATGGAGAGAGAAACACACAGCGCTCTCTCCCTGTACCATGGGAACTCTCCTAGAAGAGAATGGAGAAGAACAAGTTGGCGCTCCCTGTACTGGAACTCCCATAAACAGATGGAGTGAACACAGCTCGTTCCCCTTTACTGGGACTACTCCCATAGAGGAGAAATGGAGAGAACAAGCGCTCCCCTGTACTGGTGAACTGCCATAGAGACAAAAGGAAGAACACAGCACCCCCTGTACTGATATTCTTTTGTTGCCATAGAAACAGACTGGTAGAGAAACTCAGTTCTGCTCCCCTGTACAGGAAACTTGCCACATAGAACAGAATGGAAGAAACACATCGCCTCCCCTGTACTGGTGAACTCCATAGGACAGAAAGGAGAGAGAACACTTCTACCTCCTCTGTACTTATGGGAACTCCCATAGAACAGATTAGAGAAGACACAGCGCTCCCCTGTACCCTGGGAACTCCCATAGAACAGATTCTTTGGAGAGAACACAGCGCTCCCCTGAACCGGGAACTCCCTAAAGAACAGTCAATGGATAGAACACAGCGCTGCACCTTTGTACCGGGAACTCCTATAGGACCAGAAGGAGACAGAACACCAGCGCTCCTCCCATCTGTACGATGTAACGGACTTCAACTAGGACAGAAAGGTGAAAGAACACAGCGCCCCCTGAACTGGGAACGGCTCATAGGACAGAATTGGTGAGAACACAGCGCTCCCCTGTACCATGGGAACTCTCATAGAAACCTGAATGTGAGTCAAAATCAGAGCTCCTCTGTACCTGAAACTCCCATAGATTTAGAATGGAGAGAACGCAGCGTTCCCCTGTACTGGGAACTCCCATAGAACAGAATTGAGAGAACACAGCGCACCTCAGTACCGGGAACTCGTGTCATAAGTCAACTAGAATGGAGTAGAACACAGCATTTATTGGAGCGCTTCCCTCTGTAGCTGGAACATCCTAGAACAGAATAGAGAGAACACAGTGCTTCCCTGTATCTGAGAAATTCACTCCCATAGAACACAATGGAGAGAACAACAGCGTCACCCCCTGGTACTGGGATATCACTCCCATAGAAACAGAATGGAGAGAACACAGTCGCTTCCCCTTGTACTGGGAACTCCCATAGAACAGAATGGAGAGAACACAGCGCTCCCACTGTACTGGGAACCGGTTCCCATAGAACAGAATGGATTAAGAACAACAGCGCACCCCTGTACTGGGAACTTTTTTCCCATAGCAATAGAATGGAGAGAGAACACAGGCTGCTCCCCTGTACTGGAACTCCATAAACTAGGAATGGAGAGAAACAGCAGCGCTCAGTCCCGTTCTTGTACCGGGAACTTACCAAAGAACAGAATGGAGAAGCATCAGCATCACTGCCCCCGTGACTGGAGCTTCCTTAGAAGCCCATTCCCAAAATAGGTGCAGATCCCACCTCTAGGACCTATCAGACTTTGATGGCATATCCTATCGGTATACCATTAAAGTGCATGGTGGGCACACCACCCCTAAATCCACAGGTGCTCTGGCACACAGCCTGAACACCATGTCTCTACAATCAAACCATATTCCATCAGCCTTATTGCAAACAGGGAAAAACAGTCGCTACTCCATTGTAGCATTATGCAGGAGTTAAAAGAAGTCATTGTAGAGTTTAGCTTACAGCAGTCAAAGTACCCTCCAGTTGCGTTCCCAGCTATACCATGAAGCCTTCTTTATATTGATTGAATGTCATTGAATGTGAACACAAGACAAACCAATGGCTCTTAGGTTTTCTGAGTGCGGCAAACACAATTTCCAATTGATTATAGCACAAAACAGCCATTGGTCTTCTTCTGTTCCTACCATGACCATAATCAATGAAGAAGCTGCATGTATAGGTGGCGAGTGCTGCGGATATTCAAAATCTTTATAAAAAGCGTGTTCCCACAAAGGAACATGTACTGGTACTCCTGGTATCTAGGCTGAGAGCTAGCTTACAAGCCTATACATGTTACATATATATGGGAGTATGGCGGTGTTTACATGTCCTCTCTCTCCCATCATTTCCTGTGGTAGTTGTTCTGAGCACAACTGAATGATTGTGCTGAGGTATATGCAGAACTCCCATCATCCTCCTTATTCTGTCACCCGGTTCGCTTGTAGCTAGCCAAGAGTCTTAGATCTAACATATGGTTATACAGATGCGGAGGGCGGGGGGCATTTCAGCCTTCTGCCCCATTCATTAGGTAGTGGAGTTCCTGAGATATAGGCTCATTGAGTGTGCGATTCTTATAATCAGAACTCCCATAGAAATGAATGGGGGAGAACCTCCTCAGTCTGTTACATGGTTCGCTTGTAGCTAGCCAGGAGCTGACAATGTTATACAATGCGGAGGGCGGCATTTTTCAGCGCACTCCCCATTTTTAGTTTCTTGTTAGTTCTGAATATAAGGCCATTGAGTTGCTGAGGGCGTATTATCAGACTCCTCATAAAATGAATGGTGTTGGCGAAAACCACCTCCTCATTCTGTAACAGGGACGGCTCGTAGCTTGCCATGAGCTGTCCCGTAACGCCGATGTCCTTTGTGGGAACACCCTG
Organism: Phyllomedusa bahiana; assembly: GCA_025379985.1. Lineage (NCBI taxonomy): Eukaryota > Metazoa > Chordata > Amphibia > Anura > Hylidae > Phyllomedusa > Phyllomedusa bahiana. The sequence goes on along the minus strand of JAODAL010005709.1, from coordinate 24,175 downwards.
TGAACTTACATAACTGCAACTTGCTGAATGAAAACTTTTACTTTTTACTTGTTATTTTGCAGAACCGATACCTCATCTAAAGATGGTCATGAAACTGTATAAAAGAGAAATTTCCCTCAAGAAGACGATCGTTGGAGAAATATATAGTCGCACTACTCCAGACCAGACTTGTTAATGAGTCCCTATAGATTTCTTTCCTATCTTATCCTGCCGGTTATTCATCAGCCGTTACTCATTGATAGTCAGTATTAAAGTTCTTACTAGACAGCATGTCTGCTGAACCTGGGGCAACCCGGCCCCTTGTAAATGGTCTTGAGGTTTTTGTTACACAGTTTTTTCCTTTGTACTAGTCTATGAGTAAAAAATATAAAGAGTAGGTGTACTTTTAGTTATAATACATCTAAAATAATGAAGAATAGTCGATTAGAATTATACTGATATAATGTATACAGCTCATATGCAGAGCTATGTGGCTCCAGGGTTACTGACTACATATTGGAACCCTTATTGTAGTCCAAGTAGTTACAGACATGTTACCTCTAAGGACGTTTCTACATAGTCAGATATTAAATCATTACTCGATCTATCACTACAGTGATTGTTCTATTTTATGTTAAAGATCTTGCAATAAACAAGTCACTTTAGCAATATGTTATCCCTTACAGTGTCCTACGAATTCCTGGATATCCCCTCTTGTATGGGCGCATCAGCTGCCTCAGTCGCTATCAAAGCTATCCTAGACCATGTTTGATCTCTCTCCTGATAGGCCTATCCTAGCACTGGTTGCTTATACGCTCAGACCTGATTCAATCTTCATCACTGATGAGGCTGCCAAGCACTGGTCGCATAGCTACAGACCTGTTTCAAATCTCTTATCTCTCTGAGTAGCTACCAGTGCTGGTTGCTATAGCTACAGACCTGTTTGATCTCTCCTGATAGGCTGCCAGTGCTGGTCGCTATAGCTATAGACCTGGTGCGCTCAGCAGCTCCTCACTGCAGGCTAGTAAAGTCAGTAAACACACCCGGGACTTCAAAAATGAAACTGAGAAAACAACCGAGGTATAATAAATCAATGTAGTGAGACAACTCCTTTAACTTCACCGCACCGGGGTTTTTGGTGCGGGTTTGCGCTAAAAACTGCGGTCGGTTTTCGGATTTGTCAGATCCCGTGTTTCCCCATGCATGTAAGTAACGTAAAATCCGCTGGAAGAGAGAACATGGCGGTTTACCAATGCATCCTGTGTAGACAACAGCATTGATTTTCTATTAAGGTATATGGGACACTGGTTACAGTCGGATTTTTGGCGGATTGTAAATACTGAATCCGCCGAAAATCCAATCTGTATTTTCTGTCTGTGTTGACATAAGCCCTACTAACAGCTTTTGCAGAAATTACATGGGATGTGAGGCTAAAAACCACCTTTATTACCCAGAATGCTTCCAAACACGCGGTAGGGAGTGTATTTGTCAGTTCTTATTGGACAGGGTTCAACACCAATTTCCACTTCTCGCATTACAACAGCCCACCAGAGATCCTTTGGTGGGCCACATGCTGTGCAGGGCTGCTCTAAACTATTTGATTCATTACACTTTGTCTTAAGCTAATATACAAAAAAACTTTATCAATAGGACGGCTATAGGATCTCAGTACAACACAGGATTGTGGTCTTTAGACCATGTAGACACCACAAGGCTTATCGACAGATACTCACCAACCCATGAAGTAATTTAGTCTCACCTACTTTCTATGCTTCTGAGTCATATTGAGTATTGGCTTTAGAGCCGCGTGTTTTTGATCAAAATCATCTTCAACTATAGGGTCACATCCTTCTGGCATTAAAGGACTGTTGGGGGCCGACTGTGGGGTCAAGGTAGGGCTGTAAGAGCTGTGCCACTGCTTGTGAATTGCTGAACACAGTGCTGTGGAAGTGCGTGCTTGAGCTTTAAATCCAAGATGGCACCCGCTTCCTGCGCTGGTGCTGCCTCTTCTACCAAGTGCTAGCCGGATCCTTTGGTTAAGTGGAGAGCTTACACATATTCATAATTAGTGATACCTCCCTTCCCCCCGGGGTTGGGCCCCCCCCGGTTCCAATGTATATGAGTGTGTGTGTGGTGTTAACCACCCCTATATATATATTTTTGGTATTGGTTTGTTGGTATTGACATCCTCTATATTTGTGAAGTGCTGCGGAATATGTGGTCGCTATATTAACTTATTTCATCTTAATAATTTATTATCCCTGTTTGCTGTATCTGAACTGTTGCAGGCCAACATTCAATGAAGATGGCAGAGCTCCCATTGTTCCAGAGTGTGATAGGGTGTATACATACCCACTTGTGCGACAGCACATGTGCAATTACGCCTTCTTGGTAAGAAAATTTTATTTTTAAAGTAAAAACGCGTTTCGTGTTCTAGCCTCGAACACGTCAGGCTGGAAACCTGACGAGCGTTCAAGTATAGAACTCGAAACACCTTGGAACCTGACAAAGGGTTCAAGTATAGAACTCGAAATGCGTTGCAACCTGACGAAGCATTCAAGTATAGAACTCGAAACGCGTTGGGCCTTATGCAGCGTTCAAGTATAGAACTTGAAACGCGTTGGGCCTTATGCAGCGTTCAAGTATAGAACTTGAAACGCGTTGGGCCTTATGCAGCGATCTCTAGTATACAGACACTTTGAAACGCGTTAGGGCCTTATCTACATGCGTTCAAGTTCATTAAGTCAACTCAAGAACACGTTGGAACCTGACTTTTTTTTTTTTAAGTATAGGAAATGAAACGCATTGTTTTTATCATCAAAATAAAAAGAAAATTTACTTACCGAGAAGGCGTAATTGTGCATGTTCCTATATCGCATGATCAGGATGGGTCAACTTGATCGCCTGACTATCACACTCCGAAATGAAAGAGGAACTTCTCTTTCACTGTATATTCTTTACAATCACTAGAATACACACACTCCATGGAGATCAGGGCGTGCGGACCATCTGCAGACTCCAGACAATCTAACGTTTTGCAAACATGCAAGTGGAGACGCACAACCCGAAAGGGTGACTGTGTTTCAGTTGTGTACAGTACGCCAGCCTGTTGGAGCTTACTTACACTAGGTTTGTGATGTCTTTTGGTAATGTTTTGAGTTTCTGTCTTAGTTCTCAAGCCACTCGACTCAGTGACAGAGCCTGCATTCAGCCCTGTTTGGGCCTTCGTTTGACTATACTGCAATTCATCTGATCATGAAAAACTAATAATCAAATTGTTCTACAAATACACCTATTTCATTCACTACAAGCAACACAGCAACTACAGCAGTCCATCATAATGGCCGACAAAGCATAGACATCCCTCTGGAAGTCTTCGCTGTGGAGCAGAGACTGCTGTATTTACAGTTTAATGACTTTTGGTCATCTACAGAACAAAAAGTGAGAGCTCATAGTTACATGAAAATAGGTGCTTGATACATGGTATGTGAATGCTACACAAGGAGCGACACAGGAGTAACAGGACTCATCAATAAAAAAAAAATGCAAATATAGTGACGCAAATGGCTAATAACATTTTATTTTTTTTGTGAAAGATCACAAGTCCTGACTGGAGCCTTTTTCTTTACTCATAGATCGGCTATCACTTTAAATTATTATATTATACTGTATTATTATTATATTACAATTTTTTCCCCCCTTTCTTACTTTTTTTTTTTATTTTTGATCTCTCACCCAAAGATTAATTCAACATGTAGGGAACACTAAATGAAGACTTTTTCCCAAATACATTGCTGTGTTGAAGAAATTAGAGATTTTATCTACTCTGAATGTACACTGGTTTATCTGGTCACGGACCTGTTCTCTCCTTTGCTCTCGTCTGATAGGTGCAGGTCTGCACCCAACTCGGGAACAGGCCCTGAAAGTAGAAAGAGCTTGATGGAGAGCTGGTCACATTAGCGCACGGCTCTCCATTCTAATCTATGGGAGTTCCAAGTACGGCCAAACACAGGGCACCCTTGTACCGGGAACTCTCCTAGAAGAGAATGGAGAGAACACAGCGCTCCCCTGTACTGGGAACTCCCATAGAACAGAATGGAGAGAACACAGCGCTCCTCTGTACTGGGAACTCCCATAGAACGGAATGGAGAGAACACAGCGCTCCTCTGTACTGGGAACTCCCATAGAACGGAATGGAGAGAACACAACGCTCCCCTGTACCGGGAACTCCCATAGAACAGAATAAAGAGAACACAATGCTCCCCTGTACTGGGAACTCCCATAGAGGAGAATGGAGATAAATGCACAAGCCTAACCAGCTCTCCAGTCTGCACTGTAACCTTTGGGGTCCCGTTGCAGAGATAGGTGTGGGTCCCACCTATGATGGCAAAACCCCTTTGATTGTAAAGCAGTGTCCTCCTTTAGGCCTCGGCGCTGCGATGCAGAATTTGCAGGTGTTTATAACCAGATGAATCAGAAATATGAAAAGTTTCAGCCATTTTCCATCAATTTTCTTTGCCCTAGTCCAATTCTCGTATACATTTTAGCTGAAGCAAGAAACATCTATTTGCAGGAAAGAATGAGCGCCACGGTTGCATCAGGGCTGTGATGTGGAGACGAAGCACATCCCCTATGCAGCCGCTGGTGGCCACAGGAGATGCCTTCGAACTTTGCTGCAGGGGACATGGTCCGTCTCTGCATCACAACCGGGCTGTGTATTCCTACCCTCTCTTTTTAGCTATAATCTGGCCCCTCACCTGTTGTATTTACCCGTTATAAAGTTCTACAACTTTCTAGTCGACTATTCCACTTAAACACCATTTGCAAGATCTTTACTTGCTGTCATTGAATGGAGACAATTTTTACTTTCACTATAAAATTGAAAACCTGTATCAACCAAATACATTTCACAGCTTTCAATAAGGCCAAACAGCCTAGACCAGGGGTCTGCAACGTGCAGGTCTCCAGCTGTTTGGAAACTACATGTCCCATCATGATTCATGACCACTGGTATAGATTTTATAAATTCATGATGGGAGTTGTAGTTTCCAAATAGCTGGAGAGCTGCACGTTGCAGACCCCTGGCTCACTAGCAAAACCACAACTCCCATCATGCATTTATATAATTTATACCAGTGGGCATGATGGGAGATATAGTTTCCCAACAGCTGGAGAGCTGCATGTTGCAGACCTCTGATCTAGGCGGTTTGGTGCAGCCTCCTGGCCTAGACCCTGGCTCACTAGCTATTGCAAAACTACAACTCCCAGCATACCTGGACAGCTTAGCCTGTCTGGACATGCTGGGAACTATAGTTTTGCAAAAGCTGGAAAGACAAAGGTGGGGTAGCACCGACCTGCACAATCTCAATACATTTTACCTGGACTGATACACTGTAGCAAACCATCTAAAATGAGCTGCTGTTCTCTTGTTGTAGTGGCTGAACACAATTGTAGCAAACCCTCCCCTGTGAGAAATATTAGGTCTGCAGTCACTGAATGTAATGGTAGTTTCACACTTTTTTTTTATTTTTTTTATACCTACATTGCAAAATGCAGCATGGAATAAGCCTATGCAAGAATGTCTGCTTTCCCTTACAGCAAGCAGAGATCTTAGAAATATTGAGGAATTAGAACAAAGTATACTAGAAACTTCAAAGTGTCCTATTGTACAGTGATTCAGCTGTAATGAGTAGGTAAAGCTCCGTACAGACTACGAGTATCCCATTGTCCGAGTGTCTCATTCTTGACCGTGGTCTGGAGCAAGGACTGAGAGACGCAGTCGCCAGACAATTGTGCAAAAAGCAAATCCTTCGTATCAGAAAATCGCCGCTTTGTACAAAATAAAACTCATAGACTTAACGGCCCTATTACATACCAAAACATCACAGTTACCTCAAAACATAAAACAATCCATCCTGTTGAGAGACACTATTGCAACTTGGAGAGCCTGTCATAAGATGTTCAAGCTCCCAGCTATGTTAAGTAAACACATGTCCTTCATAGGTCACCCTGAATTCCCACTAAACCAGGGCAATATACATTTAGCAATATGGAAGAGTCAAGGCATCTCAACGGTGAAAAATTTGTACGACAGCTCGCAAAAGAAATACATGTCATTCTTGACTTTTCAAGCAATGTACAGTATCCCTGACTCTCACTTCCTTACCTTTCATCAAATAATCAGCTTTCTGAAGGAAAGGGTTTTAAATATAAAACGAGAATTTAGTCCAAATGCCTTTGATGAGATCATAGGGCCGGTGACCTTTAAGCACTCCCTTTCCACAATCTATGCAAAATTGAGGGCACTTGACATCTATGATTGGGAGGACAAGCTTTTCTTAAAATGGGACAAAGTTTTCCCAGATATGGGGATACCGAAACTGGCACTGGAAGGCTGGAATAAGATATGCAAAGCAGTAATTAACGAGAGTTGGAGGGAATCTCATTTCCGGTTTCTTCACCATGCCATATACGGGTTCAACTTTCCCCCACATCCTTCAGCACCTAATCGCAAAATGGCTTGCCCAAAGTGCTCGCGTCCCAAGACAGACATGATCCATGGTATTTGGGAATGCGACAATACCCAGAGATTCTGGAACTCTTTAATAAAGGACGTCAAGGAAAAGTGGGACATTGAACTCGCGCTTGTTCCGGGATAAATTCTATTCCACGACTTCACAACACTACCCAAATACCACTCCCTGCTCCATGTTACTTTACTGGCCGCGAAACGTTGTCTTTTAAGTAGATGGATAGATGACCATGTACCTACGCTACTAGATGTATGGACACAGGTCAAAAAATATATGCACATGGAGCGCTTAGAGACAGAGTCAGCAAAATATACCAAAACTGAGAAATTTTTTTGATAAATGGGGCCCCTTCATTGCAAAATTCCTCAATAGAGAAGAGCTGGTCCAAATTGTGATTCCTTTTAGGAATACCAAATGGTATTTGGAAAATGAGGCAGCGGGCAACTTAGGGAACCATAAATTGTAACATTTTAGAGGTCTGTACCTCCCCTTCAGTGGCGAAAATTTATTACAAGGAGACGCAAGACCTGGAGAGCATTGAGGTAGACTCTTCTAAAATTACCATCCGGCTTCTCATAGGGGATCTTGAAAGCGTGACACCTAAGGGATTATAGTATTGCTAGTTCATTTTTTGTTACGTTTTACGTTCTCTAGAGTTTGTATGATTACTAAATATACCAGAACGGCTACAGCGAACCGTTTTTGGAATAGCCTGTAATGTTATTGAATATGTGATCCTGCAATGGAGGTAAGTCGTTAAACCATACCATAAGGTCACTTTAATTGTTTTTTTTTTATTTACTTGCTTGCAGTAATCTCTGTAAGAAATGTAGGGAACATTGTCCCTTTTATTATGTTCATGTGTTGTAAGTTTCTCAATATGTATGATACTGTTACATTATTGTATTTTCAATTTTTCATGAACACCCAATATTTTGTTTAAAAACATAATAAAAATATAATTTAAAAAAAAAAAAAAAAAAAAACTCATAGAAACGCTTTACAAATAACTTATATTTTGCAATTTAGAAGAATATAGATAGGAAATTTTCCTAAATTTTTTTTTAAAAAATCCATGCATAGAAATCGGGAATAGTCACCTCATTGTGAGATGAATAGATTCACTCCTGTTCTACAAGTGCCACCCCTGGGTATATGTGTGGGTCAGCAGGAGACTCTGTGCTGTCATATATAACAACCGCCTCACCCGCCGTGGTTTCCTCCACGCTGTGAACATACATCAGGCCCTGTCCATGGTGGAAGCCAAAAGCTTGTGTGCACTGGTCACTGGCAACGATGTCTGAGGACATGAAGGTGTCTTGGAAGCCTTCACTGGTGGTGGGAGGAGCATCGGAAGGGAGGGCGGAGTCAGCGGCAGTAGCCTGCGGACAGGGTAAATGGTCAGTATGGCATCCTGGTAAAATCGCCTCTGTGTCCACATGTAGAACTTCAGTCTGAATTGCATCATATGAAGTTTCCTCTGGACGTTCAACAGAAATTAGGGTGGAGTCACCTAATTCTGGAGAACTTATGAGAAAAGGCGGCGCGGTTTCAACAAGGCTTTGAGCCGTGTCACATGGAATAGATTCTACATTGGTTATCACGTGAAGGTTTTCGGCCTCTTCCTCAATTACATTTGGGTGGGAGGTTTCAGTGTCTTGCTCCGTACAAGTAATTGTAGCATCAAAACTCATGTCATTACCACCAAGCGATTCATTCCCCACGGACGCAAGATCTGTGCGTTACAAAACATTGGGTAAAAGGGTAAATTATTATTCAAATAGATAATATAAAATAACTCCAGTAATACTGCTCCCCATGTACTAGAATATAACTACTCTAATACTGCTCCCCATGTACTAGAATATAACTACTCTAATACTGCTCCCCATGTACAAGGATATAACTACTCTAATACTGCTCCCCATGTACAAGAATATAACTACTATAATACTGCTTCCCCATGTACAAGGATAAACTAACTTAATACTGCTCCCCATGTACTAGAATATAACTACTATAATACTGCCTCTATGTACAAGAATATAACTACTATGATACTGCTCCCTGTGTACAAGAATATAACTACTATAATACTGCTCCCCATGTACTAGAATATAACTACTATAATACTGCTCCTATGCACAAGAATATAACTACTATAATACTGCCCCTATGTACAAGAATATAACTACTATAATACTGCCTCCTATGTCCCAGCAGATGACATCTATGTATCTTTCACGTCCACCCTACCTGTCCTCTGTAGTTCTTCATGGCTCTCTGGCACGCTCACTGTGGTTGGGCTCACACTTCCAGGTTCTTCCAGTTTTAGTCTTTTTGATGGTGGCATCATTTCCTCTACTAAACACTAACACAGTAGACATTGAATACCGATCAGTAACAGTAACCGGTCAGCCATACTCAGAACAGTCACAGCGGCCTCTTACCTTGCTATTCTCCGCTTCCGACTGTGTGCTCGGTTCTTCTTTCACAGATGTAGTAACTTTTACAATCTTTTCTGCAGAGATGCCCAGTGATGCTGCTACCTAGGGAGGCATAAAGCACAATAGGTGGACATGCACATTATTGAACACCTGGAAGCGCCATACTATGTGAGTAGATGCACAATCAATGACTACAATGGCTTGTGGGATTGCCCCTTTAAGGGGTTTTCCAATAGAGAATTGACGTCCAAGTCCCCTGACGATCAGCAGAATATTCGTGGCAAGCCAGAGAAATGCACTCAATTTAGAACAAACCGCCAAACCATGCAAAACAACATCATAGAAATAAAGCAAGCGGTAATGACAGTCCTGTAGTGTTCTTATAAAGTAAGAGTCCCTGTGATATGGCAGGTTAGCTCTTTATCAGTCGGACTGCATGTAATATTCGCTCACCATACTATCGGCTACTTCTAGCGTCTTTCCAGCTCCACCGTTACCGAAATACTCCTGAGCCAAGACTCGGACCATGGAGTGCAAATTCTCAAGTTCTTTATAAAGTTGCGGAAACAGAGGCTCTCCGGATGTTCTCGTCTGATCTGTAAAGCAAATAGGGGCACGTTTATTAAGGCAACGGCGGCGGAATTCTGGCGCAATTTGTAATAAGTTATGGCTACATTCATTGTGTGTTTTAGACAAGATTTAAACCCTTCTGCACCTTGTCTGACAAAAGGGTCGTGGTCTTATGCAACGGGAGCATGCGCCAAAGTTTTTGCACAATGATAGGTGTAAGCTTAGCGAGCTCAAAAATGGTATAAAGAAGTCTCCAAGAATGTGCCAAATGTATCATACATTCATAAATCTTTACACCATCTAAGTATTAGGGCTTGTCCCCACTGCACAGGTTATTTGTCGGTTTTTCAGACTGTTTGCGGTTTTACAAACCTTCCGAAAACCGACAAGCAACGCTCCCCCATAGACTTCAATGGAAAATCCGTGCAACGGTCCACACTGCACAGATTTTCCACCGGACGTTTTTTTTACACCACCAGCGGTCCGAAAAACTTGGAACATGTTCATTCTTCTGCCCGGTTTTTGGAGGGAACATGAACATGTGAATGCAAAGGGGGAGGGCTTGTATCCGCAAACCGCAGATAAAAGCCGCCCCCCCCGCGTGCCCACAAAAAAAAAGACCAAATTCCGGTCGGCATTTTCTGACCAGTATTTGGTCTTTACCATGTAAACGCAGCCTTAGGGTATATCGCGGATTTGAACAAAGAATTAAACGCAGATCCCAAATCAAAATTCTGGTGTATTCTGACGTCCATTCAGTCAAATGTCCTGTCCTTACACTGCAGAGTTTTCCCACCACGGATTTAACATGTTCATAGACACATTCATTCTTTTGAGCGAGTCCTCATTGGATTCCGCTCTGGGAGGAGCAATGTCGGTCAGCCCCATTGATATGAGCTAAACCGCATACAAATCTCAAGTGAAAACCACATCTCCTAAGTAAAATAATCTTCAGCAGAAATTCAAGGTGTCGCCTCGGATTTTCTGCACTGTATTACCCGTTCCTAATAGGAAAAGTCTGATGTGTGGACCCAGCCTTAGAGAAGTCGCCCGTACGTCCTTTGGGGGGGGGAGGAAGTTTGTCCACTTTTTATTTCTCTATCCCTTTGCGTTTTGGGACTGTCCCAATTTCCGCACAACTGCGGACATCAGGCACTTACCTTTACCAGCAGGAAATCGTAGACTGAAAGCCGTTCAGAAAAACATGGCGCGATGTGTTCCTTTATATCTGCATCTTCACACTGCTGAATAAGCTACAAAAATAAAAAAGGACAATATACACACAAAATTACACAAAACACTATAGTACAGTACTATATAGTATAATACACAGTAACTGCGCGGGGCTGGGGTATGGAACAGGATGAAACTTGGGATCAGCACAGGATAAGTAATGTATGTACATAGTGACTGCACCAGCAGAATAGTGAGCGCAGCTCTGGAGGATAATACAGGATGTAACTCAGGATCAGTACAGGATAAGTAATGTATGAACAGTGACTGCACCAGCAGAATAGTGAGCGCAGCTCTGGAGTATAATACAGGATGTAACTCAGGATCAGTACAGGATAAGTAAGGTATGTACAGTGACTGCACCAGCAGAATAGTGAGCGCAGCTTTGGAGGATAATACAGGATGTAACTCAGGATCAGTACAGGATAAGTAATGTATGTACAGTGACTGCACCAGCAGAATAGTGAGCGCAGCTCTGGAGGATAATACAGGATGTAACTCAGGATCAGTACAGGATAAGTAATGTATGTACAGTGACTGCACCAGCAGAATAGTGAGTGCAGCTCTGGAGTATAACACAGGATGTAACTCAGGATCAGTACAGGATAAGTAATGTATGTGTAAAAAATATTTTCGAGGAGCCATGTTGAATGTGTAGTAAGCCAACAGCTTTGTACATAACTTAGATTTATCTGATCTGTATCTACACACCTCTTTTGCGGTCAGTGCATTCTCTTCAGAGGATGCATTGGGCGACATTTTCCGGGAGCGTCCAAACTTCCTGCCCGCCATTTGCCGCCGTCCACGACATGTGTTTGACACTGGTACAAACTCAAAGCCGTCTGTCACCAGGGTTGGAAGGCTTGGATTGTCAGGGTTCAGAGGGTCCTCTAACAGCCTCTTCCTGGGCCTGGGGATCGGTTTCTAGAACACAAAATAAAATTTATTAATGTTAAGAAGGAAGACTCAACCTGAGTACATTTCTCCTGCACCTCAGTGGGGGATCCAATAGCTGTAGCCGCGGCAGTCAGCTGAAAACCGGGCAACCACCACCTACTCACCAAGGGCACAGTGCGCAGTGTCTTATTGGAGGAGGTAAAAATGTCACCAACAACCACTAGAAAGAAGTACCAGCTGTGCCATGCCCTATAGAAGGGGTGTCAAACTCATTTTCAATGAGGACCATGTCAACAATATGGTTGCCCTCAATGAGCTAATGGAGGGCTTCAGTCAGTGGCCAGGGCTGTACCACCACCTGTCAGTTGCTAAATATAGCGGTGCAGAGGTACACGCCAAACCCAAGGTGGAACCCACTTCCTGTGTTGGTTTCATCACCTATGCCAAGCGCTGGCTGCCACCTTTGCAGGAAAGGGAGGTTCTTCTATGTCCGAACCCTGTCCATCCCTGTGTCTAAGCTCTTAAGGGTCACAACAAGTGATCTGGCAGGCCTCATTTGGCCCAGAGGCTTTGAGTTTGACTCGTGAACTATAAGGTCTCACTGGTGCCTTTTAGCTTTATTTGGATGTCCCAATAAGGCTATGTTCACAAGGCTGATTTGGGGACGGATTTCAGTCCGTATTGTACTCCGTACTGCGAGCAAATACGGCTGAAATCCGTCCGTCATTACGGTAATCCACAGTTCTCATAGAGAACTATGGATTCCGTCTCCTCCCCCCGACGGGATACGTGCCGTGGAGAATGGATGTCTATGGGGCCGGCGAGCTGCCGCCCCTCCCCCCGGCACACGCCGTAATTGCGGGGCGAAATCTGTCCCGCAATTACGGTGTGAATAAGCCGTGTGAACATCGCCTAAGGCACCAATGACATATCCCAGCATCACCAGTAACAGTTTTATACAACCAGCGCCACTCTCCGATAAGAATCCTCACCTTTGGTTCACTGGGCAAGGCTTGGCCCCCGGCACCAGATTCTCCATTCTTCTTAACATCAGAAACAAGCGGTGGCTCCATCTGCCCATGGCTCGGGTACAGTCTGTAGTGGCGGGACAGCCCTCCTTTACCCATATAGGACTTCTCGCACGTCTGACACTGGAACAGCGCGTTCCTCACGGTGTACAGCGGCAGGTCACAGGGGGCGTTCTCCTTTGCGCCTTTTTCATCCTCGTCCGTGCTCGCCTCCGAGAACTCTTCTGAATCCGAAGTACTTCCTTGAATCAGGTCGCCTACTTTAAGGAATTTGTAGTCTTTGGCTTTGTGTTTGGGGGGGCGAGATATCCGCCCAGAGCGGGTCTTAATCTTGATGGGCTTCTTGCGTTTTTGGCCCTTTTTCTGGTCGGCAGCACACGATGTATGAGCGCCATTCTGCGGGTGAGCGATGCAAGACTGGTGCTCGGCGAAGGATTCCCCGGCATTCTTATTAAGGTCTGGAGTCCGGGGCTTCAGCTGGGCCTGACGAACCAGGATTTGGATTGGGGACTCCAGAGAGGACGAGTTTACCACCAGCGGCGACCCCGATTCGCTCAGAGACTTGATGTGCACGACCTGCGTGCCGAGAAGACCGGCGTTCTTCATATGGACGGTGCTGAGGTTCAGCACCACCGGCTCGGCGCTCTTCTTGGTCTGGAGGCTCGGTACCTGAATGCGGAAGGATTTCAGCTCCTGAAAAACAAGAGATTGAACATGAAAATCAAAGTCATCCATCGAGTCCTCCAATATAGTCTAAGTATTAATATTATCATAGAATAAAGCATAGTTCACATCTGTATTAGCGGTTCCGTTTGGAGCCGCCGTCGCTGGATCCGTTACATGACTGATGCCTACAGCGCCCGAAAGACCTAATTGACTACATTGAGGCCCGTCAGGTTTACTTTATGGAGTCTGTCATTTTAACAGAAAAAAACTAATTTTTTCCACCATTCTTAATGGAACCTGCGACAGAGGTTTCCAAGAATGTCTGGCGCAGATGTGAACCTAGCGTAATATTTCTCATCGCTGAGGATTTGTTACTATGTATCCGGCCTACAGAATCCTGGTTCACATCTGCATGGGAGGTTCCGTTCAGAACCTTCGTCGTAGAGCTGCAACCAGACCCCTTTTCTGACGGGTGTGAACAGCACCCAACAAACCTAATTGACTTTAATGAGGTCCATTGGGTTTCCGTCATGATGTCCATCGTTTTAACAGAGAAAAAAAAAAAAAAAAAGCGCAGCATGCCACCGTATTTTTTACGTCCTTGTTGACCGAATCTATGTAACCCATATATATGTCATGTCCGTCACTGATGTGAATTGGGACTTATCTAAGGGTATGTTCACATGGCGTACTGGGGCACATACTGTATGCACCGCAGTACACCATGTGTTTTGGAAGTACATGCTGATCAGAGGGGGCCGGCCCCATTTACTTCTATTATCAGCACGTAAGGCTATGTTCACACGGCATAATTTCGGCACGCATTTCGCGTCGTATTTGCGCTGTGATACGAGCGAGATGCGCGCCGAAATTACGGTCACACACAGTTCTCAGAGAACTATGGATTACGCCTCCTCTCCCCGGGCGTACAATACGATCGTATTGTACGCCTGGGGAGATAAGTGACCTGTTACCTATGACAGTCTATGGGGCCGGCGTACCACCCCCCCCCTCCCCCCCCACACACGAGAGTATGCGCCGAGCAGCGCAACTCCCAAACACCTGGCGTAATTGCAGGGTGTACTGTACGCTTTGCAATTACACCGTGTGAACATACCCCAAGGCGTGATTCACATCTGCGTCAGAAGTTCCAGTTGGAACCACCGGCGGAAAGGTAAAATGGACGTCTGGGGATTTGTTTCACAACGAACACCCACGGCGCCCGACGGATCCTATTAATTACAATGGCTACGTCGGGCTTCCGCCATGGTGTCCGTCGTTTTGACGGAGAAAATAGTGCAGCTTGCTTGCTGTGCTGTTTTTTTTCACGGTTCCTGATTGCACCCCCAATGAATATGTGGGCCAGGCCTAAAACCAGCTGAACAAATCTTTGTTACATCTCATCTGCCCTGATACAATGTATCATTCTGGAGTCACAATGGGTTGTTAAGACTCGATTCAACTGTAGCAAACTTCAGCTGTGACAAGTATTATTTCTGCACAAGGTTTATGTATAGACCAGTGGTGCCCCAACTCCTGTCCTCACGCCCCGCCAACAGGTCATTTTTCAGGATCTCCCATAGAATGCACTGACAATAATGATATCACCTGTGCAATGCTAAGGAAAGCCAGAGAACATTACCTGTCGGTGGACCCCGAGGGCTGGAGTTGGGGACCCTAATCACTGACAGCAAACAGATCTTGAAAATAGTGAGGAAATTATAGCAGCAAACTTGCTAAGCTACTTGTATCCACCAAGGGAGCTGGTGACTTCCGCCTCATTAAAGGGGTCTTCCAGTTAAAAGCAATTATCGCCTTTCCACTGGACAGGTCATATATGCTAGTTAAGTGGTGTCTCACCCCATGGGGACCTCTAACGATTGTCAAAGATGTGGACCCTCAAACCCTTTTTATCCTGACTGCAAGACAGAGGCTAGGATGCGTTTCAATGGAGCAGTAATATTACTGTCCAGAACAAGATATCGGGGGTCTCATTTTGGGAATCACTAAGGGTCCCAGTGGTCAGACCCTGACTTCCACCTATCCATTTAAAAGGTGACAATGTATTCTAACCAGAATACCCCTTTAACCTCTATGGCAGTTCATATGGGATGAAGCTGCCACATTAGGTCTTTCGCTGTATCCGCCCATAGATCAGTGACCTCCAATCTATGACTCTACACGTACTGCAAACCACAACATGCAGGTGGTCAGGGCATGATGGGTGTTGTAGTTGTGCAACGGATTGAGGTTAGTAAACAATGTACATTGTATATAACCGTTATGTACAGGGCTGTGGAGTCGGAGGCTATTTTGCAGGAGTCGGAGTCGTCATGAAATGGACCGACTCCCAAAATATATAATAAGTTGTTCCAGTTAGTTCGATGCAGTGCAAAGATGCAAGAGGAATTGGGTCCGGCCAGTGCTACTGCTCCCATATCTTCAGCCTTATCACATGAGGAGTGTAATTGATGACATGGAGCAGGCAAAGCGCTGCCCCAGGGGAAAAGATTCTGCTCCCATGACAAGCAGATTTCAGCAAAATGTTTCACCTCCTTTCAAAGAAGTAGAATAGTTTAACCATTCATCAAAAGTGACTGTGGCTGAGGTAATTCCTTTATACCCTGACATTGTTAGAGATGTTACCGCTGAGGTTATCGTTTTGCCCCCAACCCAAGTTAGTGTAGAGAGGCCGTTCTCTATCCTGGAAATAATGAGATCAGATGTGAGGTCATGTATGCAGGATCTGATGGAGGCAATACTATTTCTCAGAACAAATTCAGAGACTTCACAAATGTTCCTGCAGTGTTTTGCATATTTACAATTTTTTGTGTCCTAAAGTCTTGTCCAATAAATATATTTTACACTGACAAGCAAAATGGTAACAATGTTTTGAACTTGTGACTTTCAGGCTCCATCTTTCTCCATCCACTACAGCTTTGTACATGAGGCTCCTGTAATTTTATATACAGTCATCTTACCTATCTTATACAAAAATTTGACTTGAAAGTATTTAGCATCTGCTTAGTTATAGTTTTGCTCCTAAAAATCAGTGTTAATTTTTATTATTTTCTTAGTATTTGGGAAATCCACCTTCGGTTTTCAATACTGCCTGAATCCTTCTGGGCTCTGGATCAGATTCAAGCACATCTTGACTAAAATCTGATCCCAGGTCTCTTCTACACATTCCCAATGTTGGTGCAGACTGGACTTGGATACAAATACAGCTTTTTCTTCAACTCTACCCACAAGTGTTCAAAAGATCAAAACATTGTTACCCTTTAGCTTGTAAGTGTCTGTTCTTCCTAAATAGCTTGGTTATTGTATCATAAGGTGATAAACAGCCTGATGGGACCATTTTACTACAGTAAAGTTATTACTTAAACATGCGCCGTGTATGAGGAAGTCAGGAGTCGGAGGTTTGGGAAATTGAGGAGTCGGAGTCGGGGCTTCGGCTTGCCGACTCCACAGCCCTGATTATGTAATGTCAAGTGTCCCCAAGAAAAAATAAATTAAAATTTACCACAAAAATAAAATTCAGTTGTGACGATCATCCTTTATGGGGCGATCCCCACCTGAGGAGAAGCCCCCGACAATCTTTAGTCGGCCATCCCAAGAAATAAAGTTCGGGGGCACAGACCGTTAGTCAAGGCTGCAACCTAAAACGATGACGTAGCATCTGCGGGGGCGATATATTTTATCCTAGGAGTTACCTTATGGCTCAGGATTCGGGCGATCGTGTCCCCCTCTCTTAGGGCCACATGATGGGCCACTGTCTTCTGCTGCTGGGCTGCATCTTTCAGGATTGGAGATGGAAACGTAGGGAGCCTGGTGTTAGTGGTCACCCCGGCTGCTGGCACGATGCCCTGAACGGACACCACTGGAGCTCTGGCGGGTACTTGGCTGACATCAGATGTTAGACTGTGCTGGGCAGCCTCCTTGGTGAGGTTTAGCGCAGTTACCATGCCCACGTCCGGGTAGACATCTTCCTCAACAAGATCTCCTCCAGTAACTACATCCTGGCTTCCATTTACCCAGTTCGACCCCGAATTGACAGTCTCCTCCATTTGGCCTCCATTCACAAGGTTCATCTCGGACTGGACGGCCTCCACCACTTGGCCTCCAGGTTCAAGGTTCACTGCAGGGAAGACAGTCTCTTCTATCTGGCCCCTGGTTACCAGGTTGATCGCAGACTGGACAGTCGGCACCTCATGGCCTTCATTTTCAACAGCCTCTTCCACTTGTACACCAGTCTCCAACCTCATGTCAGGATAGTCGTGCTCCATTATTTGGATGCCAGTGACTAGCCTCTCCACAGGCTGGCCAGCTTCCACCCCTTGGCCTCCAGTGACTAGCCTCATCTCAGGGTGCCCAACCTCTATCCTATGGTCTCCAGTGACTAGCCTCACCTCAGGCTGGTCAGCTTCCACGTCCTGTCCTCCAGCCACTAGCCTAAATTCCGAGGGCACAGACTCTATTATATGATCTCCAGTGACTAGCCTCTCTTCAGACAGCTCAACCTTCACTTCATGGCCTTCAGTGGCTAGCCTCACCTCAGGGTGGTCAGCTTCCTCTATGTGACCTTCAGTGGCTAGCCTCATCTCAGGGTGGTTAGCTTCCACTATGTGACCTTCAGTGGCTAGCCTCACCTCAGGGTGGTCACCCTCTACCCCATAGCCTGCAGTGACTAACCTCACCCCGGGATGGTCACCCTCCACCCCATGGCCTGCAGCGACCAGCCTCCCCCCGGGGTGGTCACCCTCCACCCCATGGCCTGCAGCGACTAGCCTCACCCCGGGGTGGTCACCCTCCACCCCATGGCCTGCAGCGACTAGCCTCACCCCGGGTGGTCACCCTCCACCCCATGGCCTGCAGCGACTAGCCTCACCCCGGGGTGGTCACCCTCCCCCCCATGGCCTGCAGCGACTAGCCTCACCCCGGGGTGGTCACCCTCCACCCCATGGCCTGCAGCGACTAGCCTCACCCCGGGGTGGTCACCCTCCACCCCATGGCCTGCAGCGACTAGCCTCCCCCCGGGGTGGTCAGCCTCCACCCCATGGCCTGCAGCGACTAGCCTCACCCCGGGGTGGTCAGCCTCCACCCCATGGCCTGCAGCGACTAGCCTCACCCCGGGGTGGTCAGCCTCTGCCCCTTGGCTTGCAGTGACTAGCCTCAACCCGGGGTGGTCAGCCTCTGCCCCGTGGCCTGCAGCGACTAGCCTCACCCCGGCATGGTCACCCTCTACTCCATGGCCTGCAGTGACTAACCTCACCCCAGCATGGTCACCCTCCACCCCGTGGCCTGCAGTGACTAACCTCACCCCAGCATGGTCACCCTCCACCCCGTGGCCTGCAGCGACTAGCCTCACCCCGGCATGGTCAGCCTCCACCCCCTGGCCTGCAGCGACTAGCCTCACCCCGGCATGGTCAGCCTCCACCCCGTGGCCTGCAGGACTAGCCTCACCCCGGCATGGTCAGCCTCCACTGCAGTCAGCAGCCTGACCCCAGCCCGCACCTCGTGCAGCCTACCCCCTGGCAGCAGGCTCCCGTCAGGCTGCACGTAGAAGACCGTATCACTCTGGGATATGCTGTGCAGGAAGTCGGAGCTGAGCTCCTGCACGGGTCTGAGCAGCTCCTCTCCTCCCTCCTCCTGCAACACCACCACCTGCTCCCCGTCCTCCCCGATCATCACCTGCACATACTCCCCTAGCTGTTCCACTGCGCCCGCTATCGCCGCCATGTCGCCGGGGCAGCCCAGCGCCGCCATTTTGTTGGAGGTATTCGTTGTCGTCGTCCCGGTGACCGCCAGGCAAAGTCCTCCAGCAGTTTGGTCGCCGTGTCCCGGCCGCACGCTGCAGCCTCAGAGGAGGAGGCAGTCACGTTTTGCTTTTAGTGACAGCACCTCCCCCCGACGGCGGAAGGTCAAGAGTAGGGGCGGTAGGAGGAGGTGCAGTACGGAAGCCGATGAGAGGCAATCCTCACTGCGCGTTTTCTGTGAGTCGGATGTGATGACATAATGGCGCAAGGTTACTGTGAAAAATAAACGTTTGAAAACATGAGGCAGATGCCAATAGTCAATCGTAGGAAATAGTGAGGTGGAAAAATGCAAAAATTGCAAAAAAAAAATTAAAAACGTAACTGGCCCGTACGGGGATCGAACCCGCGACCTTGGCGTTATTAGCACCACGCTCGAACCAACTGAGCTAACCGGCCAGACGTTCTGTATAGGGAGAAAGTGTGCAGAAGACAATTCAGGCTACTATTTTGAGTTCTCTGTATTAGATTATCTGCTGTCTTCTGAAACCAATCACAACACAGCTTTCATTCTGTGAACTGTATTGTGATAGGTTGCTAGGGGCAACAGACAGGTTCCAGGGTGAATTCACATCTGTGTCGAAGATTCCGTTTGGAACCTTTGTCACAAGTTCTGATGGGAATGACTGAAAGAATAGTGCAGCACGCTGCAGACAACGCGGCAGGAGCCTGGCGGACCCCACTGCAGTCGACTAGTTCTGATGAGCGCCGTTCGTGTCTGTCAGAAAACGGATCTTGTTAGGCCATGTTCACACGGCTTAAAATGGGCCGTTATTTCGGTCCGTAATTACGCGCCGAATTTGGGGCCAATTACGGGCCGAAAAGGGCCCCATTCATTACGGTAATTCACAGTTCTCATAGAGAACTATGGATTACGTCTCTCTCCCCCCGGGGCGAATCCGCCGGGCGGGGAGTTTAATTGACATGTCATTTCTATGGCGTATACGCGCCGCTAGCAGGGGATAGTCTATGGGCGGCAAAGTGCCGGCCCCCCTGCTTACTCCCCGCTCCCGCCCCGCCCCCGTCACACGGCGTAATTGCGGGGCGAAAATTACGTCCCGCAATTAAGCCGTGTGAACATAGCCTTACACCTCTGCGATGGAGGCTTCAAGCAGACGTGAATCCCCCTAAGGTTGGGTTCACACACTGTATAGCGGCACGTACCTGTGCATGTCGCTGTACGCCTGCTGTTGGAGGTATGCACTGGCCGGCGTGTACTTACGTACTTGTCACTTCTTTCTAAAGGCGCTCAGAACGTGCCGAGAATATGCTGTGAAATCATAAAGGTATGTTTACACAGCATAATTGCGGCGCGTACAGTACGTGGCGTAATTACGCCGGGTGTTTTGGGAGTAGCGCTAATCAGTGCGTACCCCTGCGGCACGGGGGGGGCGGCAGCCCATCGGCCCCGTAGATATGCATTACTCGTGGCGCGTATTCGCCGCAAATAAATTACATGTCACTTATCTCCCCATGCGTACAATAAGATCGTATTGTACGAGCGGGGAGAGGAGGCGTAATCCATAGTACTTTATGAGAGATTTTTTCCCCACTTAATAAGCGCAGTATGTCGTGAAATACACGGCGAAATGCACTCCAAAATAAGCCGTGTGAGCATACCCTTAGGGGCCGTTCACACGGCTTATTTGGCCACAGATTGGCGCAGTACTGCGCGCCGGATTTGCGCTGCAGTACGGCGCCAATCCATCGCAGAAATTTAGGGTTAAATCCACGTTCTCATAGAGAAAGTGGATTCCATCGCTCCTACCCGCTCGGCGAATCCGCCCGGGCGGGGATAAACTGACATGCACATTATCCAGGCGCAATACGCCCCATGGATAATGCAAGTCTATGGGGCCAGCGGGCTGCGCCCTCGCCCCACATCCGCCCCTTATTCAAGCCGGAATTGCAAGCGCAATCCGGCTCCCAATTACGGCTTGAATAAGCCGTGTGAACATGGGCTAACAGTCAATGAGTGCTATAGTTTTACCATATTTGCAGGACATACTTTGGGCACATTGCAGAGCAATTGCATTCCACAAGTACACCGTGCGAACACCCCCTTAGGGTATGTCCACCGGGCGTACTTGCAGCACGTATTTTGGGACATGTTTGGGCTGTAATACGGGGGAAATGCGCGCCGCAATTACAGTAATTCATAGCTCTCATAGAGAACTATGAATTACGAATTACGACATGTCACTTCTTCGCTGTACTTACACGCCGCTGACAATAGAAGTGAATGGGTCCGGCAGGATTGTGCCGCCCAATGTTTTACATCACGTATTTCTCATGACAATTATTTTACAATGTGTACATTTTGCACAGAGAAATACAGGCGTAAAATCATAATTGTCTGAATGACAACGATCATTTTACACTGCACTCAATGAGTGTTGGATGGCACAATTGTTTGAGTTGTATTTGCGGTGTGTACTTTGGCACAAATACAATTCAAAGTACATGCCACAAATATGCAGCGTGAAAGTACCGATTGACGCAGCACTTTTGGATCAGATTTTGGTACAAAAGGACCCAAAACCCCGGTGCCATACCCTTTGTCGTAGAGAATTTTCCCCCAGAAGGGGCCCTCGAGCCAAGATTCGTCGTTTGATAAAGAAGGGGCTGCGCTTGCACGGTTTCTCTATTCGTTTTAATGAAGTTCTGGTACCCCTCACCCCACACCCCAAACTCCCCGGAACAAAAGGGAGTAACAGCGCCAGTGCGGCCACTTCTCCGTTCAGAACAACGCGTTTTGCGTGCCCATCAATGACTTGATTGGGAACGCTTTTTTGCCACTAACCTAAAAAAGGTAAAAAAATATCAGATAAATAAGAAGTAACAACCACAGAGCAGTGTTTGCCGCCTACTAAAAAACAATTGGTTAATGAACCCAAACCGGCCCCCGGCTGCTCAGTCGGTAGAGCATGAGACTTTAATTCAGGGTCGGGGTTCGAGCCCACGTTGGGCGGGAAGTTTTTTTTGCTTTATTTTTTTTTATATTTTATTTAGCATTTTCTTCATTTATTTCCAAATAATGTAAATAGGAGGAAAAAAAAATATTATTTTAAAATTATTTTTCACAACATAAAAGTTGTCGCGGAACGAACTCAAGTGGGCGGGGCGCCGCGTGCTGCGTTTTCCCCGGGGACTGCTAAAGTTTCCCTGGAAACCTTAGTGACAGGCGGCGGCAGAGGCCGCGGTGTCAGGGTTGCGGAGCAGGTGCGGTTGCCAAGGAGACGACAGTACAACATGGCGCCCTGACGGCTGCGCCGCTCTCCTGGAGAGTGAGAGAAGAAGCGGGGGAGCGATGTCAGAGGCGGCGGCCATTCATGTGTGACAGACTGCGCCGTGTGACCGCCATGAATAGTGAGTGTGACAGCCCGGGGGGCTGCGCTGTGAGGGGACGAGTCACAGACCTAACAGGAAGGGGACAGCAGTGTGGTGTGAGCGAGCAATACACATATATAATAGAGCGGTCACATGACCAATATATAATGTAATAGAGCGGTCACATGACCAATATATAATGTAATAGAGCGGTCACATGACCAATATATATAATGTAATAGAGCGGTCACAGGACCAATATATATATAATGTAATAGAGCGGTCACATGACCAATATGTATATAATTTAATAAAGCGGTCACATGACCTATATGTATATAAATGTAACAGAGCGATCATATGGCCTATATATATAATGTAATAGAGCAGTCACATGACCTATATATATAATGTAACAGAGCAGTCACATGACCAATATATAATGTAATAGAGCGGCCCACATGCCCAAATTTATGTATATAATGTTAATAGAGCGGTCACATGAACATATATTAATGTAAAGAGCGGTCACATGATATATATATTATATATATTTATATATATATATAATATAATATAATATAATGTAATAGAGCGGTCACATGACCAATATATAAAGTAATAGAGCAGTCACATGACCTATATGTATATAAAATGTAACAGAGCGATCATATGGCCTATATATATAATGTAATAGAGCAGTCACATGACCTATATATATAATGTAATAGAACGGTCACATGACATATATATAAAATGTAATAGGGCGGTCACATGACCAATAAATATAATGTAATGGGGCCCGGTCACATGACCAATATGTATATATTGTAATAGGGGCGGTCACATGTCAATATGTATTTTAATGAAATAGAGCAGTCAAATGACATAAATTTTTATATATATATATTATATATATATATATATATATATTATTATATTATATATTTTTTAGTAATAGAGCGGTCACATGACCGATATACTGTTCCCCGAAAATAAGGACAGTGTCATTAAATTTTTTGCCCTAAAGACGAGCTAAAAGGACTTATTTTTGGGGGTTGTTTTATTTTTTATGAACAATAATTCACATTTATTGTTGAACAAAAAACATCAACCTGTATTAATTTTACTGTAGTGATTTCATCAAATCAGCAGATACAGCCAAACTCTGAATTGCATAAAAAAAAATGCATTATGTTTTATTTTCTGGGGTGTCTTATTTTCAGAGAAACAGGATATATTTATAATAAATGTAATGTATTAGAAGGCGGTCACTTGACCAACTACACATATATGATGTAATAGAGCGGTCACATGACCAATACACATATATAATGTAATAGAGCGGTCACAAGACCAATAGGGTATGTGTTAGGTTATGTTCACACGGTGCATATTTTGCCACGTATTTGCGCTTTAATACGGCGAGATGCGTGCCACAATTACGGTAATCCATAGCTCTCCTAGAGAACTATGGATTATGCCTCACCCCCCCCCACGGTACAATACGATCGTTTTTTTTGGGGAGTAAGTGACATGTCCTTTAAATGCATGTCTATGGGGCGGCGGGTCCCGACCCCCCCCCCCCCAAGCGCCTCGGGGCCGCATGTCGACGAGTTTGAAAAAAAATGATATATTGTATGTATGTTCACAGAGTGAACATAACCTAATCCTTTAAA